>CAKNYM010043708.1:0-26227 GCA_932195095.1 Andricus curvator | reverse complement strand
CCCCCCCCCCTGATCTGTTGCGTAATTTAAGTAAAGTCCCGCACCGCGGACAAAACTGCTATTTACCCCCGAGTTTGGACATCGAAAACGATTTCAAGAATCGTTCCTCGCCTTCTTCGCCTTGCTCGCTTGCCTTGCTCAGCCGTGAATCTGGACGTGAACACAGCCCGAGCATTTAGAGGCCTGTTCGCCACAGCAATTCACTTGCGTTGAACAGTACAGCGGTCGACCCTCCAGTTTCTCCTAGCCTGGAAGCTGGGAATCAGTTAGTCCACGCTAGTAAGTCCCCGTGATCTTTTTAATGGAAATGTTATTCATTAATTTCAAGTCGAAATGTATTACATTTCCCACAAAATAGTTGAATTTTCAATCAAAAAAATATTTTCTGCCAAAAGAGAAGAATTTTCAAACTTAGAACGGAATGTTCAAGCCGATAAGTGGAATATTTTAAAAAACTGTTGACTTGAAAAATCACAAAGATGAATTTCCCACCAACAAGTTAAGTTTCAACCAAAACAGATGATTTTTTAACCAAATGTTTGAATTTTCAAGCAAAGAGAACAACCAGAACATTGCGAAAAAGTATCATCAGAGAAGAATAATTATTATTTTTGATATAGTGATGTTTCGATAATGAATTTCTCATAATTTGTTGGCGATTATTTTTATTCCTGTAATTCCTATAAGAACGAAAAAAGTAAAGGAATTTCATGATAGGAAAATGATAGGAAAAAAATAGGCTTAATTTACATATATTTTCCTACAATACTTTTTCGTAAGGGAATAGTTGCAATTTCAACCTACAAAGATGAATTTTCAAGCAAATACTTTAATTTTGAGTTGAAAAATGTATTAAAAAAAAAAAAAACATTTTAAGAAAGGAGTTCAAGTTTCAACAACAGAAATGTATCTCCAACCAAAAGAAGTTAATCTTTACCAGTGCGGTAAAATTTTCAACAAAATAGTTAAATTTTCAACAAATATATATGATTTCTTAAGGTTAAGTGTAATACTGGAAATATTTAAACCAAAAATTTTGTAATTGGAAATCGAAAGTTGTAAAATTCATCCAGGAACGATCAATCATTAACAAAATAGTTCAATCTTCAACAGAAACAGATTAATGTTTAGGCAAACAGTTCCATTTTCAATTAAAAAGATGAAATTTCTACCAAAGAAGATACATCCCAAAAAACGGATTTTCAAGAAAATAAATTACTCGTAAACCATACAGATGAATTTTTAATGTAGTTGCAAACATTGTAACCAAGTGTTTGGATTTTCAACCATAAAAGATGAATTCTGGACAAAAATGGTCGTACTTGATATTTAAACTGACAAAGATTTAGTATTACAACAAACCCAGTTCAATTCAACGAAGAAAGACAAATTTTCAAAAATATACATGAATTTTATATTTCCAAAATCTATGCCCATTTTCTCCGCGAGGAGCTGGCGAGGAGCTGAAAAACTGTTCATTCGCGGCGGAGATTCGAATAGCGTCGAGTTTTGTTGAGAGTTCTCTCGGCACAGTGAAAACGCCTTTCCTTCGATATCACACGTCACGCCTTGCGGCGTTTAGACTTGAGAGAGTTGGGCGAACGCACTGCAAAGCGTGAACGTTCAACACATGTCCATTTCATTGCACGAAAAGAGACGAACACCACAGCTAGCCATAGACGCCTTACTCAGCCCGGAACGGGACCCACCAAAAAAATGTCTCAACTCCCCTGAACGAGATTTATGGCATCACGTTAACTCATTCAACTCATAGGCGGCGGAGGCAAGATACTGACCTGCTGTATTCGCCCCTTTGCCTAGAGAAGAGAAAAGTGGCGAGCGTCATTTTGCTCCCAATCCCTGGTATTGATGCATGAAAGGGGGGACAAAAGGGCAGTAGCATGGGTGAAGGGAGTATTGGGAAAGATGGAGAAGAAGAGACGGAAGGAGGAAGAGGAATGGAGAAGGAAAGATTGTAAATAGAGGAGGAAGTAAATATAAGTAATTGTAAATATTGTAAATAGTAGATAAGTATTAGGTATTAGTCGCGGAGGCAGAGTTTGGTAATGCGAGGCATGCGAGAAAGTAGGGACATGCGAGCGAGGCGAGGCGAAGCGAGGAAGGCAATGCGATAAGAGCGAGCGGCGTTAGATATAAGGTGTGGAAGGATGTTAGTTTTAAGGGTTAGTTGTAAGAAAATTCTGTAAAAAATGGAAGTGTAAGCAAGTCAATTTTTTAAGGCCAGCAGGCTGAAAAATAAACGTTTATCATATATTTCTTGAAATTATTTGTTTAAGTAAAACATATATCACTTAATATTACTAACCATCAATTATTTTTTAATTATGTAAATTAATTTTGAAATTATATTTACAGGTGAATTATTCCGTCAGGTAATTACATTATTATTAATTATTAATAATTCAATCTTTATAATATTTTGACACTGTGTAGAAAACCATATGTATTTTTAACTATTTTCTCTATCGCTATCACTATTTCCTCAGATTTTTTTCATAAAAATTATTATTGAAAGTCTATGAATCTATTGTAATAGATTCAACATTTATTTTGTAGTGAAAAAAAAAACATTATTTTAGTTATTCACATTATTATCCCATAACAGATACTGTTAAACTGTGTAGAAGCAGTAGTGGCGCTCTCTGTCGGATCTTTTTGGTACTATCACTTGGAAGTATATAATTACGGATGCCATCCATGCAAAAGCTTGGAAGTCGGATAGGGCTGGACCTAATATACCTTTCCAATACTGCTGCCGCCACCGAAAATTGCGGCGACCCTGACAAAAGTGAGGTGAGCAAAGCTCGAAATCCATTGGAAACAATACAATTATATTATTATTATTATTATTATTATTATTATTATTATACCATTAAGCCATTTCTCTTTCGGTGACTTGCTCGGTTGGAAAATAGTAGTGTGTATATGGGTATAGAGTAGATAGGTATAAGTTAAATAGGTATAATAAATTAAAATGATAAATGCTGTCATACGCACTTTGAAAACATTGTATGCGATTGAGAACAAATTTATGTATGGTAAAAAAATGGTTCAAAATGTGTACGACTTAAGAAAGCATTTTATAATTTTACTTTACTTTGCATTGTTTACACGAAGGAATAGTAAGGTGTAGGTGTATCCCTGTAAGTGGGGAGTGGGACGAGCGACGTCCAAGAATCCGTTACTACTTGCCACGAATGAAAACTTGACAGCAAGATCGTGCACATACGCACTGGCGGTTGCCATGTCAACGATGTCAACGCGCGTTGGAAGTTTTGAACTTGTGTATTGAACGAACATAACCAACATCGAGATGTCAAAATATAACATAGGGGAGTGGGTATAACACGTGACTGCGAAAACAGCTCTGCGCATGTGCACGATCTTGCTCTCAAGTTTTCATTCGTGGCAAGCATTAACGAATTCTTGGGCGTCGCTCGTCCCACCTCTGCTGACCAAACACACAGGGTGATACCACTCCTTACTATTCCTTCGTGATTGTTTCCAATGGATTTCGAGCTTTGATCACCTCACTTGCCACTATTTTATTTTTGCACTGTTGTTATTATAATCGCTTTATGACTGTCGTAACTCGTTGGAAAATTAAAATGAGTAAAAGTAAGTACTAACAATAAGTTCGCAAGTAACTTTTTTTTTTTTAAGTACCGAGTTTCTACAGAGTGTCCAGCGACCGTGCAAACCTTGAAAACCTGGAATTCTCCTTGAATTTGTTTAAACCTGGAATACCTGGGAATATCCTTGAATTTTACACGAGAGCCTTGAATTTGAATTATTTTTTTTTTGCTTTTAAAACAGTTATTTTATTCATATACGAAAAGTAATTTAAATCTTTTGGTCTATTATAAAAGAAGCATCTCGTTTAGAAATAATCTTTCTACTGAAAAGTTTTTTTATTTATCAAGAGGTAAATTATCTTTTGTTCATTACAGAATTAATAAAGAGATTACAATGCACTTTCTGTAGACTGTACCATAGAGAAAACTCAATTCGCAATAGAAACTTTTAGAAACTTTAAAGTGTATCTTGGTCGTCAAGTATAACTTAGAGAGTTCATGTGAAACGTTCTACAACTCCATAAAAAAAATCTACCCGCTTTGTGGGCACAGTCTCATCGCGCGCGGCTCGCAAGTTTGAGCGCGCCTATGCATTGTTTTTTCAAAAATTTGATTTTTTTACTGTCAATGTTATTCTCACGAATAAAACAAAAACTACGCATCCTATCGAAACATGATTCACAACAAATTTGTACCTCTTCCTTGAATGAACAAATTTTGTTCTTGTCATGTTCAGCTCGTGTTATTCGTCTAAAAATTTGATTTTTATATTTTCAATGCTGTTTTTTACGAATAAAACAAAAACTACGCGTCATATCAAAAAGTGAATCATAACAAATTTGTAGATCTTTTTTAGGTGCATAATTTTGGTAGAATGATCTTTTCTCGTATCTTGCATAGTTTCACAGCAAAATGGAATTTTTTATTTTTCATTATTTTTTTGTGCGAGCAAAATTTGAATATTTTATTTTTCAAAAAATTCAAGAAGTTGTTATGAAAATATTATAGGGTGTTCAAGAAGCAACGTTTTTTTCCTCTTGACTTTTTTTCATATCGTGCGTTTTTCGGCTTAAAATGTTCATTTTCGTTTCTTTTTTGGAATTTTGAAATTGCTAAACTCCAGTAATTTTTTTTTTTATCACGAAAAGTCATTAGAATATTTTGTTCGTAATTTTGTGTACTACTAATAACCGTACATAGAATTTTCAAATCTTCAAAAAAAGTGGTCTCAGAAATTTTCAAAATGTGCTCACTTTTTGAATTTTCATCCAAAATAGCTGGTTAACGAACTCGTTGTTTCTTTGGAGGCCATAAAAAAGTGTGCCAAAGCTCAATAAAATCTGATCATTTTTTCGAAAGTTATCGTGGCTACAGACAGACAGACAGACTACAGACAGACACCTTGGTAAAAATCGTTTTTTCTAGCTCAGGGGGTCTCAAAACGTGGAGATTTGATGAAAACCGACTATGTCAAATTTTACATAAAACCAATACCTTCTCATTAGAATGAGAATGTAATAAACACGAATTACTTTAAAAAATCCATTCGTCTGAAAAATATTTATAAAATAATAAAAACCATATTGCCTATTTATAACGCAAAATAAAGTCCAGAATAATATATACGTATGTGATTATTTGTACGTATAAATATAAATGTATGTTTTTTAAATATACGTGTGAAAACCAAAATTATTTGAATAAAATTTGAATTTATTGCCATCCAACCCCCCTCTACAACCCCCAGTGATGTCATGTACCTCCACCATGTGACATGTCCCGGATTCGACCGTTGGAAATCTGGTCACTATAGAGTATAGGGTGCTTTAATGCCTCTGAAAGCAGACAGCCTACAGAAAGTCCATTAGAGTAAAAGAGACAGGCCATTCTCTATCGTTTTCACTCTTGTGGACTTTGTGCAGGCAGGCTGCCTGCTTCAAAGATATTATAAGCCTAGATGCGACACGGGGTGTCAGAGTGGGGGAACTATATATATAGGACATCACATTTTCTGCCATATCGAGGTGCTGCCCTCACCGTACTACGAAGTCGAGAGCTGGTTTTCTCATTCTTCGTAAAATATGACGGTAAAGCAGTTGAAAGATTTTTTGAGGTTAGAAAAGTTTGACATGTATCGCTTCATAAACAAAACACCGCATTTCCGAATATAATAATTATTAGTGCAATGTCTAGGCACACCGAAATTACATATTTGGAATAAATAATTAAAAATTACTAATGACAGAAGCACTGATATGATGTTAATAAATAAATTGAATTTTGAGAGTAATACCCTCAAAAAGATAATTATGTTTATATTTTTGTTAAATATTATTATAATTTCTAATACGTTCATGTTTCTATAAATGATAGATACGATTTTTTAAATTATAATTTTTTGCACTTTGAAGTTTAATTTTCATTATTAGTCTGAACCGAAATTTGAGTACATTTAAGAATGTACAGAATTTTTGCAAATCTGAAGCTTGAGACAGGTTTTTTGCATAGTCTTTCAAACAAATTACAAAAAACGCTCTCAAAAATCGAATTTTTAATTTAAAAAGAAAAACTAAGACGAAATTTCGAGATAAATCAGGGCTGAAAAAACTTTTCTTTGATGAATATTTTTTGAAATTAAAATAATCAAATTAAATTAAAAATTTTTTTAAATTCAAAATGACAATAATTGAAAAAAATATATATTTCTGGATGAAAATTTTTGGTTGAAAATGTACATAGTATTTTTTAAAATTACAACAAAAATGTTCTCAAAAATCGAATTGTTAATTTAAAAAAACTTCGAGATAAATTAGTGCTGATTTGAATCCTGCAAAGTTTGTTTGGAAAATATTATTAGGTTCGAAGAAAGTTTTGTTCTGTTTGAGGCGCACGTGTTATTACATTCATTTGTTTATACGATTTTTATTTTAACTTCAAACAATAATTCAATAAAAATCTAAATATTAAACAAAAATTTCTTTGATAGAAAAATATTTTATTATGGTATTTTTAATAAATAAATAATATTTATTAAGAAACAATTTTTTTAATTATTAAAATTCTACAATTTTATAATTAAGGAATATTCTAGTTCGGATATTTTATAATCAGGCAATTTTATGTCGGGAATTTTCAAATTCGGTAATATTATAAACTCTTCGGGAATTTTCCAATTCGGAAATTTTATCGTTTTTGGAATGTTATTATACGGGAATTTTACAGTGTCAAGAATTTTATTTTTGGGGATTTTAATGTCGTCCCTAGAAGTACAGCAAATTTTCAGAATTTGAAATTTGCTATTTCATAGAATTATTTTCTTCACTTGTGGTTGTAACACTTTTTCAAGCATGCGTGGAATTTTTAAGTATGAAAATACACTAGAGAAAAAATTGACAATTACATACAATTTGGCATTAAATACCAAATCCCGAATTTTGAAAATTTGCTGTAATTCTTATTTCGATCCTGGATCTTGTCGATTTTCCTAATGTATTTTTTTAAAATTTATTATACAAGCATTTTTAAACCACAAATTCTTATTTATCTCATCTCATTAAATATAAAAATTAAAAAATTCACTGTATATCCAATTTTTATTCCCGGGTATTGGCGATTTTTTTCCTGGTGCATTTTGGTCACTGGAAAACGCGGGTGAATTAAATAGGAATTATCTCTTAGAAAATAACTGTTTAAAACCCAAAAAAATAGATACTTTTTTGACCTCTAGGTATTGACCTCTGCAAACAAGAAATTTTTTAAACATTTTTTTAGCGCGAATAACCAAAGTGTATGCAAAGATATTATATATCTTTGCTGTACATATGTCTATCGATTCCCAAAAAGTTCAGTTATTGGTACTGTAATTTCAGTACACACAACAATGATTTAAATTTCCCCAATATTCTGTCACTAATATATCGCTAAATTGTTGTGCAGATTTCAATTTTAATTTGTATTCTTCTCAATTTTGTATTTAATATAATTTCTATTTTAATATAGTTCAATATGTTATTTGAAAGACCCGACGTTCGTCCTTCTAATATCTTGTAGATTTTTCTATTAAAGAATAAATCTTATGCAAGTTTCATTGTTTAAAAATAAGTAAGATCTAAAACTTTTATTTTCAATTAAATATGAGTCTGATACTTTCAATGAAAATCGAGTGGTTTTATTTCTACAAGTCTATTTCTACTGAAACTATTAGAGTCTTATTTAATTTAAAATAAAAATGTTAAGTCTTACTTTATGTTAAGTTTATGTTAAGTCTTATTTTAATTTAATTAGAATTTAATTAAAAAACTAAACATTAAATATTTGAGGGGAGTTAACCACATGCAATTTTTATCTTTATCAGAATTTAAAACTTCAAGGAAATCCAAACAGATTATAATTAATTCAAAGTATTCAAAGAATACCAAAAAAATCAAAGTCAAATTATAGGGTGCTTCTCAGCAACTAAGGCTTCGATTATGATATTACTAAACAAAAATGGTGTGTCGTTGACAAGAATGTTCTTAACCAGTTTTTATGTTATCATGACCAAAAAAAAAATTGTGAAGGTCCTAGGACCCAATGTTTGGCCAGTTTTGAGAAAACATACTTCCAACTTGTCCGAAATTCCAGGCGGTAGCGCACCTGGTTTTTATACGTAAGGTTCGGGGCTGAATACCCGCTGCTTGTAGTTTTTTCCAGTTTTAAAATATTTTTATTAGAAAAAATATCAATCTATTCAATTCCCTTCTAATAATTTTTTTCATTTATGCAAACATTAATATTTTAATGCTTTTTTCAATGAAAGACTCACTTCTTCGAAATATTGTCGGTTTTTCCACAAAAATCTTTTGCATGAATTAATTAATTAATTTATCAATAATTCATATTTTTATATTATTTTATTTTTTATTTTTTTTATTCATACAGAGAACACACTACCGGGCGCTCCCTTGTAAGATATATATTTTTGTGAATAATCCTAGTCGATTATATCTCAGTAGTATAACTATGTTTAAAAATGTGTATTTTTGTTTTTTTATAACTTTATAAGTGAGCAATTGAAGTATAATTAAATGTCTGATCGGTAACATGTCCCCAAATACAAATTCGGAAACTGAAATTAAGCAAAAGAATTCCAAAGAATTAAAAATAATTCAATAATTTGTTGCGAACCGTAAAATGCCCGGGAATTTTTTTCCTCGATTGAAAACGGCCATCTGAATTTCTTAGCCTTCTTAAAATTATTATATTCATTGTTATTTTCCTGTAAAAATACGAGTAGTTCTACTTTTTCGTACTTGTGCAAAATTTCCGACCAAGGATTGAAAAAACTTTTTATTTGATTTGTTTCTTCAAATTAATTTTTGTGGAACTTTTGTGATAACAGAGAAAAACTATCCAATTAGGGGTTTTAAGGGCTTAAAAATGGTGTTTCATTTTTTCATAGAGTCCTCTAATAAGTAAAGGTAAAAAAAATTGATAGAACCAAAAATATGTACTTCATAGAGATGAACAACTTTTATTGAAATAATTTTCCAATACCAGCAACAATCTTGAAGTAAATCAAGAAAAACATGTCTTTCCCGGGTTTTCGGGTTCACATTTTATACAGCTGGTTTTTAGGTAAGAAGGTGAAGAGTAGGATCACAGGGTCTTTTCTTTTCTCAAATTATTAATTTACGCTACGCCCGATAACTGATATAACCCCTCGTATTAGCCCTTATGTAAAACTTACTTTTAGACATATTGAATAGGATGATTTTTCACGAAAATAGGGTAATGATATGGTGGAATAAATTCTTTCAAATACAATTAATGTAAATACCATATTGAGTGCAATATGAAATACTTTTAATTACTGAGATTTCAAGTCGAAATATATATTGAATTTTCAACAAACAAGATTAATTTTCTTATCAGAAAGACGAATTTTCAACAAAATACATAAATTTTCTACCAAGTAGTTGAATTTTCAACTTATAAAGGGTACATTTCTAACCAAAAATGGATAAGTGCAATTTTTTGATAAAAACAAATAATTTTGAACCAAAACACCGAATTGTCAACAAAGAAAGTTAAATTTTAAACCAAAGAGGTGAATCTTGAAAAATATGAATTTTGAACAAACATGAATTTTCAACAAAATACATTAACTTTCAACACGAAAATATGATTTTTTAACCAAAGAATTAATTTTCTACAAAACAGTTAAATTTTCATAAAAATAGTTTAATTTTTAACCAAATAGTTAAATTTAAACCAAAATATGAATTTTTAACAAAAAAGTTAATTTTCAACCTTATACTTTAATTTTTTTCAAATTGTTGAATCCTTAACTAAACCAGACTAATTTTGACTCAAACAGTTACATTTTTAATAAAAAAGGATGAATTTATAACCAAAAAGATTAATTTTCGACCATAAAGACGAATTTTCAAGAAAATACATGAAAATGCCAAAAAGTTGAATTTTCAACTTATAAAAGGATACATTTCTAACAAAAATGGATAAGTGCAATTTCCAGATAAAAAAATTAATTTTTAACAAAATAGTTACATTTTCAACCAAACAGATAAAATTTTAACTAAAGTGATAAATCTTTTTAAAAAAATGAATTTTCAACAAGAGTTCAATCCAAAAGATGACTTTTTAACCCAGATGATTAATTTTCTAAAAATGGAATAGTTAAATTGTCAACCAAAGGAGGTGAATCTTAACGAATATGAATTCTTAACAAACTAGTTCCACTTTCAACCAAAGTCGTTCAATTTTCAAAGAAAATGATGAATTTTCCAGCAAAAAGAATATTGCTCTACAAAAAAAGACGAGGTTTCAACAAAATTGTTGAATTTCAAAGCCAAAAGGATGAATTATCTATAAAACGGTGGAATTTCCAACCCAAAATATATAAAAAAATCGAATAAAATAAAGAATAATTCTATTATACAATTGTATTGTTTAATTATAATTTATTTAATTCGTAATCAATTACACAATTTTTTTTGAAAATTTCAATTATTTTGTGTACAAATTTACGGTGTGTAATTTTACAGTGTTGAGTTTACATCTAAAACATTTCATTTTTTTAATAAATATTCTTGTGTATAGAGTTTTCGCCTGTAGAATTAGCGGTGTAGATTTTGCAAAAGTAGAGTTTCATTTAGTAGAATTTCTACTGCCCCTTTTTCAAAAGAACAATTTTCTGCAATATTATAAAAATTGACTTTAGTCAAATAATAGAGTATTTAAAAAAATGTGAGTAATACAATCACAAGTTTATTAATTATTAGTTATTATTAAAAATTTGTCACTTGCATTATTTATGAACAGTTAATTTTAATTGCAATATAACTATAATCTTTTCCATAAAAAATGTAGCAGCTGAAAATATTTATTACGAAACAATTACATTTTAATTAAACTCAAGCGTACATCTTATCTTTTACACATTTCCTTAATGCGCAATTTATTCGAATAATTGAAAATAATAGTTTAAAAAATCTTTGATATAACATTTTTATTTTATATTTTCAAGTATGTACCGACTGAGTATCGGCTATTCGATGGACTTGTTCGGAGGGTGAAGAGAGCGGGGGCTAAGGATTTCCCTTGCGCAATATGCGGGTTGAGAGGCAAGGGGGGTTCGGGCAATTTTCACCGGGAGCGCCGTCTACAATTAGTTCCTCGAACTATACCCCGTGCCGCATTAGGCTTATAATACCTTTGCCTGCTTGGCTTGCAGAGACGTGAAAGCACCCTTATGGTGGACTCCCATGGCAGATGAGAGCGTAGAGGGAAGATAGGTATGGAGATGGTATAGAGGCGACAATGCAGCGGGCAGCTTGATGCACGCTAAGGGGAGCGAGACGGCAGGGGAAGGATTAATTAGGTTTAGTTTGGGAACCAGCAACGCGTGGCGCTAGTGCCACGAACCAGTGCTTCATGCCTAATCTGTGTGAGTGGGGTAGGTGAAGAGAGCGTGCCGTGTACATGAGTCGAACTGCAAAAAATTTAGAACCCTTATACCTGGACTGGTCTTTCTGAACTCTATTCTGGCTATTCACTTTCTTTCAATATTTTCGTGAATGGAAATGTCCACCGATACGTTTTTCATTTGAAACTTTGTATTTTAATATATTAAGTTAGAATTTAAGAACAAAAGAATTTTTATTTGAACGACCCCATTAGAAATTTTTTGATTCGCCCATCAGAGGAATAATTCTTTTCTTAGAATGATTAATTACAAGAGTCATTATTATTGCAATATGTGAGCATTTATTATTAATATTTGCTTTTAAATTGTAATAATATCAAACACGTGAAATTATTATTAAATACACAAATAAAAATTTACAGATGATGTCCTTCGCATACAATAATTATTTTCTTAGAATTATAATAAAATGTGGGAACATTTTTTACATTATTTGATTTTGTACTTATACATTCCTTACTCTCATACTTATCTCTCTGCACTCGTGAAAAAAATCTGAATAATGTAGGTACAACTTGGAAAAAAAAATTATAAATAAAAAACATTTTATCATTATCGTAGGTACAGTTGAGCTCTCGGATCCATTAACTCACCCGACTCGCGTACTATTTTACAAAGTACACATTTCAGTCAATTTTTAATGAATTTATCCAAAATATTCCAGACATTTTCTTTGAACTATATACAACAACTTTCTCGCTGGAAGTTGTTTTAAATCTGAAGTTGCCTCGATACTTTTTGTCTCGGAAAGTAGAAAAATGTGGTTACCCCTCTGCTTAAATTTTCAATTGGATATTATTAAACAAAAGGTCATTTTCAACTTTTTATTATTTTGCAGGCATTCGCTAAGTATACTTTGTATGTGTACTCAATTTCAAACAGTTTCAATAAAATTTGTACGAGTTTTGGTGATTTATGTTCTAATCACTTATTGAATATTAGGAAAAAAAGTTTCATTTCAGTTTTTAATTTTTATTCTTAAAACTAATTCAGAAATCTTCTTAAATCTTTGTAAATATTCTGTTAAAATTAATTTTTTAAAGTGAAAAATCATTTTCTATTTTCGTAGGAATCTTATAAAACAAAGTCTTACACATACATTATACAATATTTTCGTTTTTGTCTTTGACAATATCAGCGGGTATATTTGACATTTCAGCAACGACTAACTTCCATTGCATTTCAGAGTAAAATATCGAAGAGGAAAAAGGAAGAGGACGAAATTATCGCCACTTTTTTGGATTTTCAGCGAAAATCACTAAGTCTTAAAGAACACTGTGTACTATTGCACCTAATTCCTGTACGGAAAAGTATTCCACAGGTGAGTGAAAGTATACTCAATTTGCTGTGATTACAAAGAAATAACAATATCTTATCTATAATAGGTCATAATTTAAGATCCCTGAAAGTTGACCATTTTGATGATGCGAGAAGATAAAATAGAGTCTACAAAAATCTGCGTGCATCTAAAAAAGTCTATTAGTCCTATTAATTTGGGGAATTGCAAGGTTTCAAAAATTTAATTTTTTGTTGCATTTTTGACTGAAAACGGAGAAGTTGTGTTTTTGGAAAATACCTCATTTCCTGTGAATCCCATGACAAAGTTCCTGCAGGATAAATGAAAGTGAAGTCAATTTAGCGTAAATTTTTGTCCCAAATAAGCGTATACAATTCATTTCTCATGTCTAATACGTCTTTTTCCATTAATAAATAAAAAAATGTTTATAACAAAATCTTGTTTTCACCACTTATGATTACTTTTTGGCCAGTTTTTAGTACTATTGTGGCTTTTTTTTAGTACTTTTGCGGCTCTTTAGTACTTTTTGTATCAACCCCTGTCATAACCCCTGTTGAGTTCTTTCGAGTACTTTTGTGGCAAAAACGTAATTGTAATTGATTTGAAATCTGTGATCATCTTTTTGTATTAAAAATAAGTGAGTAATTGATTAGTTGAAAGTAATTACATATCAAATGTAATTCATTATTGTAAAAAAAGAATAAATAAAGAAGTAATGAAATTAAATGATTGTATTCCAAAGTTCTGTAGATAATTGTTTGAAATAGTGAAATACGTTAAAATTAAGTAATTGAAAAATTAAATAGTTAATCAATTAACTAATTAATTCATGGATTAAAGAATTATGTATTATTGAATTTATTAATTGAATGAATCACTGACTTCATGCATGAGTTTAAAATTGTTTTTCATTTTTTTTTAATAAACACGCATTCGCACAAGGTCGTATATAGTAAATTTGTCTGCTTTTACACAGAAATTCATCTTTTTGAAAACAGCTGATCATACTGGAAAATTATGCAGAATGTAAAAGATGCGGCTTATTAAAAAGAGCATTTTTGGATCATCAGTCTCTTTATAAATTATGCGTACTTAAAGACCTCTCAATAAGCGGGATAGATAATTCACACTACTTTATAACAATTTCCTTCGCATATCTCCCTCAGAATGCATAATTATAAAAATAATTATGATAAAAAATCATTTTAATGAGTCGCGTCTTTTATATTTTGTATATAATTTTGCGTTATGAACTGCCTTTTTCGAGAAAAATCAATTTTTCTGTAAAAACAGACCAATTTATTTCTCCTTCAACGTGGTTCATTTTTAACATACAAGGAACAACAAAAAATCGAAAATGCACGTTGAGGTTCGGACACAGAGCCGGATTAACCCTCTCCGGGCCCCTAGGCAACATCCCTGTCCGGGCCCCTAGGCAATGCAATCACGTCCCTCCAGGTTGATGAAGGGATGTGAGTAACTTCCAGATGATCGACTCCAGGAATCCTGTACGGAAAAAGAGTTATTTTTCCTATGTTACCGTAGGGGGAATACCTATATTAGCATATGGATTTTGACTATGTCAACATAGGAATTTTTCCTATCTAATTCGAAAAAAATCGTTTGGAAACTACATATTTCACATTTTTGTCGGATTTAGACTATAGGCAGGTGAAATGAACAAACAAACCACACAATAAATGTAGAATTCATTTATTAAGAATCATTCTTAATTATAATTTGATATTTTTCGAATGGTAAATGCTCACAATTTTTTGAAATTACAAAACGAAAATATTCTTCTGGTTTTCTGTTTCGAAATATTTGTTACTAAGAAAATTCGAAGTGTATTAAGAAAAATTTTAAGTTGCCATGGAAAACATATAATGATGATTAATCATGATTATTGATCATTAATCGTCATTGATAATCATCGATTATTGTTTTTGGAATTTATGTACATGAGAATAATTCCTATGTTAACATAGGATTTAACCTCATGTTGTCATAGGGATAATGCCTATGTTAACATTGGGATTTTCCCCATATGCCATAGGAATAATGCGTATGTTACATAGTAAAATATCCTATGTTGATATTAGAAAAATACCAATGCCAACATAGAAAAAGTACCCCTTTTTTCTTCATGTATTACTTCAATGTTCTTTATCAAAACTTCAAACTTCTGTTATATAATGTAGTTTATAGATAATTTCATTCCGAATTAACTTACGTGAAATGATAATTCACCTACACGCATAACAATGTGTTACAAAAAACAAACATTTGGAGACACTTTTATGGAGACCTAGCACAAGTTGTAGATCTAGTTAAACTAAGAAAAATTGTATAGGAGAAATTTTCCATACACCCCCAAAATCTCATTTTTTGGCCAAAAAAATCGTTTTTGGGAGTTTTATGAGAAAAATCACTCATAACTTCCCTAATTTTTATCCGATTCGTTATTATTATTATTCGCTATTATTAGCTACTACTTGTTACTAGATGGTTCTGTATGAATGAAGTATTTCTCCAACTGACATGCGTCGAAAAAAATACTGATATTGTTGTCGAGGAATTCCATACAAATTTTCAGAAAAACATTTCATTCGATAAAACGTTTTTTTTTTCTTAGAGCGTGCACGGGCCCCTAGTCGATGCGGGGCCCCTAGGCAGTTGCCTACTCTGCCTAATGAATAATTCGGCCCTGTTCGGACATGCTTTTGTTTAAGCACCCCTAATATTCATATGCTGTTAATTTATAAATAAACGAACGCTTTTTGCTACGTCCTTGAAAGTATTATGCTATTAGTGATATATTATCACAAAATCTTCAGAATAAATACTCATAGTTATTATTAGAAACTGTTCAAAATATTATCAAACATTCTCAGTAAAAACGAGAGATCTTTTTTTTCGGTATCATATTTTTCGAGTCCTTTTTTGAAATATGATAACTTCATGCTGTTATTATTTTCAATGTAGAAAAACGACTCCGGAATCCCACGAGTGGTTTCATTTTAGTATGACTGGAGACAGATTTTTTAGTCGTATTTTAATGCCTGCGGAATTAGCTCTGAAATAATAGTATTTTTACAGTTTAACAAGAATGTTGATTTTCAGTGAATTTCATACCTACTAAAAAATCTTGTAACTGAATAAATTTTCATGTGAAAATTTCAAAAACTTGGCCGAGTACAACTTAATTTGCACAATTAATTGAATTTGCGAAATCGAAGATGGTGAAGTAATTACAAAGTAAAATTGGATTTAAAATAGCACTGTAAAAGTATAAGGAATTTATTTTTGTGAAAGTATATTTGAAAAATTTCTAATTTAAAGCTCCTAGTCAACAAGAAACTTTATCTACGTTTCTGTAGTGGAGAAAGACTTGCAATTCTAATAATTTTTTAGAACCAAGAAGTTTTAATTTGCTTATTTTTAATTAATATATGTCCTGCTTACGAAATTGTATATCTACATTTTTCAGTACTCTATTTTTCCAATTGAAAAAATCAAATGATCTAGAAAAGAGGCGATTACTGACTCAGAATTGAATAAGTATAACCCTGCCGATGAAACAGCACTGAAACGGCACTGGCGAAAGGCACTGGGCCGCCAGTGCCGTTTCAGTGACTGTTTGTGCTGATTTCGCCACCTAAACGGCACTCAGAGTGATGCGGCGGTCATATAATGGTCCTATTGTATCAGATCATCTCTGATTGTATTAGTCACGTACCGGGCTGGCAGAGTGGTTTACAGTAGTTGGCCGCCACCAACCCGAATCCCTTTTTAAAACTTTCTTCAAATTATTAACACTTTTTTTAATTTATGAATTTTCTCATTATATATATTTTATACTTAGAAATTATATACTAATATACTATTCTGAAGTTGAATTCGAAAATGTTGTCTGTTTTGGCGTATCTCATTTCATTTACGAGATACATTATGTTCATTCGAATTTTCAACTTTTCAACAAAAAAAGTTAGATATCTGAAATTATCGAAACCTGTAGATTCTGAATTTCTAACTTTCGCAGATGTAATTTTAAAATTTCACAAATTTTAATTTTTAATCCCTTTCAGCTGGTCTACTTGGTAGCCTATTCGCAGGTATAAAGGGAACTTATGCAGGCATTTAAAACTGGAATCTGAGTAGCTTTAAACGAGCAGCACTGAAACGGCACTGGGCAGTGCCGTTTGAGTGCCGTTTCAGTGCCGTTCCATCGGCAGGGAAAATGCTACCATAGGAAAATTTTAAATGATTATTTTCATTTATTTCTTCTACCTGAGATAATTAATACACTATGCTATACATTTGAAAATTCATTTTTAATCAAATGCATATTTGGCAAATATTCAAAATCGTCGAGATTATTAGCAGCAGTTCTTGGTTACGGTGAAAAACTGGCAAGGAACAATTTCTTTCACTTGTCACGCTTATCCTGTCTTCTGACTCACATACACCACACACATTCTTGGCCCATGCCACTCATGTACATTAAGCATCCTTTCTATCGGTGAAGCACTGCTTCCGTCGTAGAGGCATAGAGGGTAGAGGGAACGGTTCCGTGGCTGGTTCGCGATACTAGCGCCTCGTATCGCTGGTTCCCGAACTAAGCCTACTCCCGACGTCTCATACCCCGCGCCAATCTTCTAAGCTTGGTGGGCATTGTCGCCTCTATACCTATCTTCCCTCTACGATGATAGCAGAAACTCATGAGAGTGAAAGAGACTAGATCTATCCGTCTCTTTCACTCTCATGAGTTTACTCTTTCATTTGCCATGGGAGTCCACCATTATATGTAGACAACCTCGAGTGACGCGTCACAGCCCATCTCTGATCTCTGCCTATCCCTACTTTGGTTCAGTGATGCTAATAGACCGCGACTTTTTCAACTGCGCAAGCGTTGCATTGGAAGGGGAAAGCCACGTTATTGGCCATAATACGCGCGCTTATTTTAAATGCTTCAAATTTACACAAATATGGCGAAGGACTGAAAATAAGGAATAATGGTACTTTTAGTTTTGAGTCGAGAAATTATATTAATTTATGTCAATATGGTTCATACATATTACTGCAATAACTATAAGTTATTGCATTAGGTTATATAATATAATAGTATATACATATATTTTATGCAATTTTTAGGTCCAAAAATGTGTATCCTGTTGATATTTTTTTATTTTGCACTTCAGGGAAGAATATTAGATTTTATTATTTATCTTTTATATTATTTGACTTCTAGATTTTTTAAAATATTTTTTGCGGGGTAAGGGTCTGATTGAAAAAAATATATTTGGGGCATAATTTCTGAAGTGTACCCACCTCGAAAATGAAAGTTGTCCGATCGGGCTAAAAATTGGCCCAATTGTAGTCCTATTAGATAGTACTCCTCACACCAAAAATTAATTAATTTTGATAATTATTTATCAAAGTGGAGGGGGTACAATTTTTGGGTTTTTGAAGCAAAGCCTTAGTTTCAAACGTTTGTAACTTTTGTCCTATTGCCTTAAACAAAATTTCACTTGAAATGCTTTCGATAGAATTTTTCATAAAATTTCTGGTGGTAATAACGATTTTTGAAAAAAATCAAAATTTGACCCGAATTTTTGAAAATCAAAAATAAATTTGACTTTTTTTCAAATACGGGCACTTTTTTTTTCTTCAAAGTATTTTTAAAAGAAAGCTGAGATTTTTTCCTATAAGACCCCCAATTTTCAGAGTGGCAAATTAATTCGTCTTTGAGTAATAGAACGATACGTAAACAAGATGCCGTGATGGGGCGGGTGGCGCGCGATTTCCCCTAGTGCGCTCACGCCGAGGATCTTTGTGCAACGCTTTAGTGCCAGTTTTTCAAGTTAAGTAATATTATATAGTAATATTATGTGTCTTTCTGTTTGATTTTTTGGTGATAGTTTCAACAGTTGTTTTCTTTGCAGGCCTCTTTTGCGGTTTCTATTTTTTGCCATTCGAGAAGATGTCGTATTTCTCAGAGGACGAAAACTTCTTGAGTTGAAGTTTTCCATTTTGAGTGGGAATGAAAGCGTTATACTGTAATGTACCTGGTATAGTGACAGCTTTGTCAAATCTGGCTTTCAGTAATTCGGTGGCTAAGGCATGATTTTCTTTGCTGCTGCAAAAAATTTCGGTTTCCTTACAGTTACTCTTTGCCCACTGAAACAAAGCATGGGGAGTGAGTATGTGATTTTTCGGAGAACATTGTAAGCTTGAACGTGCTGCTTGTCTCTTTATATTCGCTCCTATACCATCACATGCACCCTTACCATGAGATGTACCATGGAAGTGCCATTCAGCTTGGATACCAAAATCTTCTTCATGGGCTTGGAGATTAACAAAGCTACTCTTATTTTTAAAATGTTGTCCTGCACCATCAGTGAAATAGTAACTTTTCTTTGGCCTGAAATGAGTTTTCAAGTAATCTACTATTATCTTTTGATACTCGTGAACAGCCACCGTGTCGTGAGCTAAGTTATCAGATATGATTGCGATACTTACGTGCTTGAGCTCTCCATCTTTTTTACAATAAATCACCACAGAGAATATTGTAGCTTGGTCGTTATTCCAGTGGAATGATTGCGCTGCATTCTGAATTATGAAGGCGTAATTCTCAGCGAAATCGAAGCAAATCAAAAACTCCCCGGGCAATAAATTTTCCTTCAGGTTTTTGAAAAAAGATGATTGCTCCTTTGAAATAAAGTGATGAGTTTTTAATTTCAACAGCCTTTCACATAAATCATCTAGGAATTCATCAGTATCCATTACCAGAGTTTTCAGACTACATCGGTCGGTCTGTAACCAAATTTCAAATCTCACTTCATTTATACAATGTTCATCAAAAGCTTTTGTGATGTTATCTTTCAAGTTCGCAGTACCTGGACAGTTTTCACACTCTCCTAAATGACAGGAACTTGAAGAGTTAGGACATACAATAGCATCCAGACAGTCGTGATAATTTGTGAGCACCATGTCAGTATCCTCTGTTAAATGTTGAATATTTATTTCATTTATCATCAACTTGACATTCTCATTATGCACGCAAACGCACACATTATGAGTGCCGCTGCTTCCTGTTAGAACACAATGACGAGGTCTGAGTTTTGTGAATTTCGAAATACTGATCTTCAGGCCTACGTGTTCTGACGTTAATTGAGCATATAACTCGTTGAGATTACACAGTAGTACACTGTTAAAAAAATCTGATGGAAATTTAATATACATGTGAGTAAAGTCATTTGCATATACCGTACATTAATTTTAATATACCATCATGTTGTAAAAGTAATATACATGTATATTAAAGTCGGTAAAACAGAGTGCGTGAAAACAACAAGTTCTTTGATGCCTTCAGATCCTGTCAAATATTAAAAAATAAAGGAATAAGCTTGAATTCGTCGACTTAATTCCTTTTTACAATTAAAGTGCAACGTACGGGTGGAATTTTTTCTAAAATTCGCTGTGAATGTTAGAATTTTAACGTGAGTACAGGTGCTTGGAGGTTAGGTTTCTTAATTATTTGTTTAATTGAACGTTTCTCTTAAAAACCAGTGTCATTTATATTTATCTAGGAGAAAATATTATGTTTGATTATTTATAATTGAAAATTGCTGTCAAAATTGTTTTTAAATTGTGTAAAGTGCAAATATCTAACTTTTCTGATAAATTATCAATATGCGGTATATGAAATTTAATAAAATAGTCTCTTAATGGCAATTTCGTATACCTATATTTTAGATTTAATATACAAATGTATATTAAATGTATATTAAAATTGCAAACATTTTTAACAGTGTAACCTTTTCTGAACATGTGAACGAGTTCCATCATCATTCTTGATCGACACAAAGTCTTTCATCCCTGGCATCATTCGACTTATGTCATCGCGTTCGTAAAAGGTTTTCACTAGAGTTTCAGTTTCAGGAGTCAATGCTCTTCCTCTTTTTGGATTCGGAAGCGTAAGAATTCCATGCTCTGAAACTAATTTTTTGACAGTTCTTGCTTTTCGCTCTGATGTATTGAACACCTGCATCAGTTTTCTTCGTCCCCAAGATTTTGGCGCAAGCGAAAGAAGTTGAAATTGTTCTTGAAGATCTTTAGAGGCATTGCATTTTTCGATGATTTGATCAAGTACTTCAACACCAGCTTTATGATATTTGTTTTCACACTACAGCTTGGTGTCCAAGACATCTAAATCTTCTTCGCTGTCACATAGCTGATCTTCATCATCGTCAGAAATCATTTCATGATCCTCATATTCTACCTTATTTCTACCAGAAGGCTCTGCAACATCTCCAAAGTTCAAGGATGATGTTCCCGCTGAGTTGATGAGTTGGTATCTACATGAACTGCAAATTCGAGCTCCTTCTGGTAGTGTAGGCAATTTCAAACGCAAGTCCTGGGAAACACAACGGAGTTTAAGCTTAGTTGATTTATGCCTCACTTTTTGAAAAGGATTAATACATCTACTCTTCCAAATTTTAATCACTTTTTCAGAGGGCATCGTGCAAAAAGTATTTTTTTTAAATTGAAAAAAAATTTTTAGAAGAGAATGACCAAAGTCACGATTTTTCCAAAAATACAATTATGAGAATAATAGATAAAGGAGAATAAGAATGAGAAAATGAAGAATAAAATAAATTTACGTACAAACCTGCTTCGATAAACTCGATTTCAGATCAAAACTGCGAGTAAAATACGAATATTAAATTCCAGTTTCTTATACTGTTAAAAATGATCTTCTCTTGTGAGAATGACAACCATCTAGTGGCAGACAGCCATCTAGTGGCAGAAGTAGGAAGTGAAAAATGCGCGGGTAAATTCAAAAGATATATATTCTCACTTCTAATTTTTAAAGCATATTCCCAATTAATTTTACACTGACCGTAATGCAGGCCTTGTTAATTTCACCCTGAAAATGCAGAGAGCAGTCATTCTTGTAGCATATAATATTACTTAACTTGAAAAACTGGCACTAAAGCGTTGCACAAAGATCCTCGGCGTGAGCGCACTAGGGTAAATCGCGCGCCACCCGCCCTATCACGGCATCTTCTTTACGTATCGTTCTATTACTCGAAGACGAATTAATTTGCCACTCTGAAAATTGAGGGTCTTATAGGAAAAAATCTCAGCTTTCTTTTAAAAATATTTTGAAGAAAAAAAAAGTGCCCGTATTTCAAAAAAAGTCAAATTTTTTTTTGATTTTCAAAAATTCGGGTCAAATTTGGACTTTTTCCAAAAATCGTTATCACCACCAGAAAGTTTTTGAAAAAATCGATCAAAAATATTTGAGGTGAAATTTTGTTTGAGGCAATAGGATAAAAGTTACAAACGTTTGAAACTAAGGCTTTGCTTGAAAACCCCAAAAATTGTACCCCCTCCACTTTGATAAATAATTATCAAAATTAATTAATTTTTGGTGTGAAAAGTACTATCTAATAGGACTACAATTGGGCCAATTTTCAGCCCGATCGGACAACTTTCATTTTCGAGGTGGGTACACTTCAGAAATTATGCCCCATTTGACACTATTTGACCCAGAGTTGATTATAGCGGAACTGATAGCTTCTAATCAACTAAGACCGTGATATATCCTGTTATCGCAGAAAATCACGGATCAGGAGGAGAAAACCTCGAAAAAAAATTATAATAAAAAATCGAAAAAGAACTTTTTAACTTCAATTTTAATACACATTATACACACAGTTAGTCAAAATAAGATTTTTTTCAAATTTAAAAAATTTGAACTTCAGGGCAGTTCATTTACGATTTTTACACAAACTTTGATATTTTAATCGGATATTAAGGACATTACATTTTCCATAGTAATAATAATAAAATACGGTATTATCATGGATCTTATAGTTATTGCAGTAATATATATGAAACATATTAGCATAAATTATTATAATTTCTCGACTTGAAAATAAAAATGAATTTGAAGCATTTAAAATAAGCGCGCGTATTACGGCCAATAGCGTGGCTTTCCCCTTCCAACGCAACGCTTGCGCAGTTGAAAAAGTCGCGGTCTATTAGCATCACTGCTTTGGTTCTGTAAGCTACTAAGGGCGCAGCCCCTGGAGGTAGATTAGTAGTAGGGAGGGGTAGTGATCGGTGAGAATCGAATAGTGGACTCGAGTCTATTTCTCGACCAAGTAATCGAAGCTTCGAGTCCGAGACTCGAGTCCCTGCTTAATACGCATGTGCCGAAAAGCCCGCACTTATTCAAATTAATGAATAATAATTATCAATAATAAACGAAAATATTAATAAGTAAATAAATCAATAATTAACTGAATAATTAATCAAGAAGTAAAATAATAACTAACTAAAGAATTAAATAATAAATAAAACTTTAATGTTCAAAGACCGGTAAAAATGAATTGACACAGCGAAACAAATGTATTTTTAACCATTTTATTATAAAATTTAGTGTTAGACGCAGTTAGACTGTCATGGCGATTATTAAATGATATGACAATCACTTTTACAAAAAATTAATGTCTGATTATTAAAATATACATTTTTTGTTTAATTAAAACAATTAAACACTATACACCGGAAGTGGCGCACACCCACATTAATTTTTAAAATTAAAAGAATAGTTTTGTTACAACTCATTTCTTAAGCTATAATGTATTTTTTTATTACAAAAAATTAATGTCTGATTATTAAAATATACATTTTTTGTTTAATTAAAACAATTACACACTATACACCGGAAGTGACGCACACCCACATTAATTTTTAAAATTAAAAGAATAGTTTAGTTAAAACTCATTTCTCAAGCTGTAATATCTTTGTTTGATTACAAAAAATTAATGCTTGATTATTAAAATATACATTTTTTGTTCAATTAAAACAATTACACACTATACACCGGAAGTGACGCTCACTCACATTAATTTTTAAAATTAAAAGAATAGTTTAGTTAAGACTCATTTCTTAAGCTATAATATATTTTTTTTTTTACAAAAAATTAATGTTTGATTATCAAAATATACATTTTTTGTTCAATTAAATCAATTACACACTATACGCCGGAAGTGACGCACACACACATTAATTTTTAAAATTAAAAGAATAGTTTAGTTAAAACTCATTTCTTAAGTTATTATGTATTTTTTTTTACTACAAAAAATTAATGTCTGATTATTAAAATATACATTTTTTGTTTAATTAAAACAATTACACACTATACGCCGGAAGTGACGCACACCGATATTAATTTTTAAAACTGAAAGAGTAGTTTAGTTAAAACTCATTTCTTAAGCTATAATGTATTTTTTTTATTACAAAAAATTAATGTCTGATTATTAAAATATACATTTTTGTTTAATTAAAACAATTACACACTATACACCGGAAGTGGCGCACACCCACATTAATTTTTAAAATTAAAAGAATAGTTTTTTGTTAAAACTCATTTCTTAAGCTATAATGTATTTTTTTGATTACAAAAAATTAATGTCTGATTATTAAAATATACATTTTTTGTTTAATGAAAACAATTACACACTATACACCGGAAGTGATGCACACCCACATTCATTTTTAAAATTAAAAGAATAGTTTAGTTAAAACTTATTTCTTAAGCTATAATATATTTTTTTATTTACAAAATTAATGTTTAATTATTAAACTAAGTGCTTGTTGCTTAATTAAAATGAGACTCTAGAGACCGAAAATGACTCACTCATATTAATTTAAAAAATCTACAATTACTTTATATTTTGTTCTGGAGGGTCAATAGAATCCTTCTCTGATTAGTACATTAATTCAAAAAATTAATGTTTTCATATGAAGCTATGCAGCTTTTGTTCAATTGGAACAATTATTTATGCGGGGCCGCTAATCGGACGCTATTCAAACGAGCATGCGCATTATGGCCTTTTCATACCTTCGCTTGTAGGCAGTGGCAGGCAGCCTGCCTGCCTGGAGAAAGTCCATAATAGTAAAAGAGACGGGCAATTCTCTATCTCTTTCACTCTTGTGGACTCTCTGCAGGCAGGCGGCCTGTGACTCTCAGCAAACGAGGTATGAAAAGGCTTTTAGTCAATTTTTCCAGCTGGTGAGAGACAGGCGGGATATGCACAAGAGGGAAGGAGATAGACAGTTGGAGGAGAGAGAATCGAAGAATCGCTTGGACTCGAGTCTGTCAAAACTCGATTCTCGGCCGCACAGAATCGAGTCTGGATATTCGAGTCTCAGACACTGAGAATCGAATAGTCGAAGGAATCGGACTCGAGTCGGCCATCCCTAATTAGTAGAATAGTGGAGCAGTTTTGACGAATGAGGTGACTGCTAGAAATTGTGCAAGCACCTCAGGGCGCAGTCCCATGGAGGTAGATTAGTAGAATAGTGGAACAGTTTTCACCAATGAGGTGCCTGCACAAGCTCTAGCAGTCACCTCATTCGTCAAAACTGTTCCACGATTCTACTAATCTACCTCCATGGGACTGCGCCCTCATTCGTCAAAACTGTTCCACTATTCTACTAATCTACCTCCATGGGACTGTGCCCTAAGCAGTGATGGGTAAGTAAAATACTCGTGGTAATTTACTTGGTTTTCTACGGTAATTTACCTGGTATTTTACGTCATCAGTTTTCTACATGATGTAAATTACGTCTTGTTCTATATACGAGGGCGCCACCACTGAGGCGGGAAATTGAAAACTTGAATCAAACAGCCAATCAGAGGTTTTCTACATGTATTTTACACATTCGAGGTATTTTACGTCAAATACCTCCTTTAGGTATTATACGTAAAAAACTTCCAGTTACGCGTAACTGCATATCCCTGGCCCTAAGCTGTAGCCTGTGTCATGGCGCATCTATACAACCAAAGATGTGGTTGATACCTCAGAAACCTCAGACGATAGTGGAACGCGTACCTAGATGCGGCAAGGGTCAGGAGTGGGGACGCCGAATATCTATATGTCACTACTTTCTAGCCTATATTGGGGTGCTGCCCTCTTCAACTTTTCATTGTTTCCATGGCAACCGCGTCAAATCGTGTGAAATGTGAATGAGTCACCGTCGGTGATGCGAGCTTAGCGAGCAAAAAGACCTGCCAGGCTAACTATGAACATTGGGTTGAAGTTTCAGACGTCTAATCTGACAATTTTTTTTTAACTTCTTGGAATAATAAAAAAAAAAAAGGTTCTAAAGTTTCTAAAACCAACATTTTTTATTTATTTACTAGCTGAAATTTACCCAGCGTCACCTGGAATTTTAAGAGATTTCATAGAATTTAAAGGAATTTTAAAGAGACTTTAAAGGATTGCAAAAGATCTTGAAGTAATTTTAAGGAATTTCAAGAGATTT
>CAKNYM010043703.1:0-25473 GCA_932195095.1 Andricus curvator | reverse complement strand
CGACTTCAATGACAGCAACTTCGTTTTTTTATTTTTTAACGCTGAAAAATAAACTTGTTGCAATTACGACATGACAATTTAACGTAAATTTTAACGTATTATTATAATTGCAACAATTTACATATTTATTTTGTTTCTTTTATTAGTTGTAATGCCATATTACTTTATCATTACTTTACCGTTTCGCTGCAGCGTAACGCCTGCGGTCGGCCGGTCCGCCAGGGACGATGCGCGAATTGTGCGGGTTACCCCGCACGCCGTGCACGCATATCATCACACAGCTGCGACATCAATTGATGCACACATGGGTCGCACGTCGTGCAGTCACAATGCGTGCGGGCAGATTGCACGCACGAAGTGCAGGTCTAATGGGAGGGTTAATAAATAATTCATTTAATTGTTTTTAAATGTAAAATAACAAGTGGAAAATGGATTTTATATCGTTTATTATTTTATTAGAGTCGTGGATCTACATATAACTCACTTATCGCAAGTCTTTGGTAAAGTTAAACGTAATTCGTAAAAGAATCTTATAATAAAGTTTGCTTCAGTCTCAAACTTTCGCAAAATTATTAGAAAAGCTTAACGAAAAAAAATCCATAATAACTTAAAATCCAAGAATTCAATTATGCATTATATTGCGATAGATTTGATAAAACGCATAAAACTGGACACAATAAGAGACGCCGGGAGCAGGAAAAAACAATGACTTCTTCTTCTTTGCAAATGGAGGAAAAATGACACATTACGCACTAGTCAAGCGAGCGTTTAGCGATTGTATTTCCTACGCGTATCGTTGATATACTGTCATCGCGCGCTTTTTGAAAATGATTATATATTTCAATAAAGATTTCGCTTAGTACATTTTAAAAGTACATTTGATATTATTTAAACGATTATATATATATTTTCATATAATATGATAAAAATTATGCTTAAGTGATTTAATCAATTAACATTTTTTCAAGACTTAATGTATCTATAAATTTTTTATTTATAATTGAACCGCCGCATGGTAGAAGAGGGTATACAATTTTTTGGTCAGAGAGCAAACGGTCCCTGAAAATGATAAAATTATTATTTAACAAATATTTTTTGATATTATTCATTAAATTCAATTTCCAAAAATTAAAGTTCAAAAGAATTTTCAAAAGCGGTGAAACGCCATTGCGCTTGGACCAAAACATGTTAAGCCCGGTTCAATAATTAGTTCTTTAAATATTTTTAATATTACGTTAATTTTTAATTTTGATCATTTTAAATTTCTAAAATTTACGTCATCCCCGGCCATCACCGTGCCTACAGGATGTGCGTCGCATAATATCAACACTGCGTGACTGCATGCGTGACAGCGAAATGCGACGCATTCTGCTCGCACTCTGGTGCCCATCACTTGAACGAGGCACGTGTTGGCAAAATTAATGCATTTTCGCACGCACGACGTGCCTCGCATGACGTGCGGGTTCAATGCGTCGCACGATTGTTATCTGGGATATAGTATGCTTTCTGAAATGTTATACTAAACAAAATAATTAACATTTTTTGTCAGTTTTCCAGACAATTATGATTATCTACTGTAAATCATCTACTGTAGGGTACGTGGTTTCCCTCATGCGTAAATTGAAAAATAAAACTTAAAAATCTTCATTTCTGAAAGTTGCACAGTTAAAACTGTTAATTTTCATAATGCTTCTAATTTGAAGTTGTTTCATTTTGAAACCTTGCACTTTGAAATTTAACTGTTTTTATAGTTTCTGAATTCTTCTTGGTCAAAATTAATCAATTAGAAAAATTTTTCATTTCATAAATTATTAAAAATTGATCAGAAGTAATCAAATTCTTTATTTTAAAAGCTTCTAATGTTGAAATCATTTAATTTTCAAGGCAACGAATATAAAACTTTTTGAATTATTAATAAGGCGCATAAAGTTGTACGAATTTCGATTTGTCAAATTTTAAATGCTTTAGTTTATGAAATTTCAAATTATAAGCTTTTAAGATGGTTCAATTTTTACCAATTAAAAATGAAATTGGTTACCTTTAAAAATTTAAAAATTGAAGTATTCTGCATTTTTAGAATTTGAAAGATGTTCTACTTGAAGATGTTAAATTCCTTAAAAATTGCGTCTTGAAATTGATTAGTCTTCAAAGATAAAATCGTTAACTTCTTTGTCCTTGATTGTAAACGACAAACGAAAGATGGGAAGAATGGATGCTATGTTACTGAAATGTAGCAGGCTTGGAAAAAAAGGATAGGGAGTTTATGAGAAATTTGGCACAATGGAATGTAGTCGTAATGATCGAGATGTGACCAGATGAAAAGGGATGGGAAAGATTAAGTGGAAGGTTACCAAGAGGTCACAAATTGCAGGTTCAAAATGCAAAGAGGAAGAATAAAAAAGGCAGCGCCACGGGAGGGACGTTGGGAGTAAGGAACGAATGTATAACAGGAAAGCATAAAAAAAGAGATAAAAGAACAAAAAGAAGCATTAATAGTAGAAGAGGTACAGATGGGAGGAGAGAGGTGGAAGATAGAGGGGGGGGGGGGGTCTACATGAACGGTGATATGGACGATAAATCAGAGGCGATAAGAGAACTTATGGAAGAATTAGAATAATGAAGAGATTAGGCTTATAATAAGGAGGATATTTTAATGCGAGAACAGAAGATAAGAGATGGAAATATGGATAGGAGAAATAAAAAGAGTATTAGAGTGTACAAGCAAAAAAGAAGTTAGTGAAGGAGGGGATAGTAAAAGTGGATGGGATGAGGGATATAAAGAGAAAAGGAAGCACACAAAAATCCGTGAAGATTTCCTGAAACTGTCAATGCAAGGTTGGAAATATTATACATTGAGAGGTTAGGGTAAGGTTCGTTCAACCAAGAAAATTTCCTCTTGTCAGAGATTTTTTCACGGTGTAATCAGTCTGGCATTGCCAGTTTTAGGAAATTTTCACCAAATTTGTTGTGCTATCTGGGAAGTGAGAAAGGAATTAAGAAAAGGAATAAATGGGGAAAATAGTGGAGCAGAATATAGGAGAAAAAAGGAGTATATTGTGTTGCGTGATAAAAAAAAGAGAAGGAAAATAGAAGGTTTGAAGAAGAGACCGAGAAGGCTAGGACGGAAGAACAGGTTTGGAAGGTAGTCAATTATTATTATTATCGATTAGCAATTCGAACTCGAAAGTTCATTGCCTCATCCACCCGAAACCGCCACGCATCTCTATCCTGTGCATCCTCTATCCAGTTTAAGTAATCGTGTCCCTCTTTGGACCATAGATTTTTCTAACTACTTTATTTTCGAAAACTCTAAACCTATTCTGCGCTCCCTTCGTCAGCGCCCACGTTTCACACCCGTACATGACGACCGGCATTATTATCGTTTTGTAAATTCTTACTTTGATGTTTCTAGATAGCAAACGCGATTTTAGTAGCGTGTTTGCTGCATAATAGCACCCATTGCCAGCGTGCAGCCGCGCGTTGATTTCCGTTTTAATGTTATTTTCGCTAGTTATAATAGACCCGAGGTATTTAAACTCGTTAACCCTTTCGAATTTCATATTTCCGGCCATTAGATCCCCGCCTACATTACTTTGTTCGGATCTGGCGACGGTCATATATTTTGTCTTCGATTCGCTAACTTCCAAACCAATATCTTTGGCTTTTGTGATCAAGATTTCTGCATTTTTAGCTACGGTTTCTTTATCATCCCCTAGTAAGTCGAGATCATCCGCATACCCAAGAATTTCTATTATCCCATTGAGGGTAGCACCGGTCGGTTTCGCTTGTACTTGTCTGACCACGTATTCTAAAACTAAGTTGAAAAGGGCGCACGAAAGTGCATCGCCCTGTTCCAGGCCATCCCGGATCGAAAACTCTTCAGATAAACTTCCGTTTGCACGTATTCTACCCCTACTGCCGCTCAAGCAAATTTCGATAAGTCTAACTAATTTTCTTGGTACACACAAGAACTCTAGGATCCAGTACATTCGTGCGCGTATAATAGAGTCGTAAGCTTTTTTGAAATCGATAAATAGCTGATGTACTACTTCATTGAATTCCCATTTCTTTTCTAACAGTTGTCTAATTGTAAACATTTGATCGCTTTTAGATCGGTTTCGGCGGAATCCACACTGGTAATCCCCAATGATTTCCTCCGCAAAAGGAGTTAGTCTACTTAAGATTACATTGGACAGGATCTTATAGCACGAAGGCACAAGTGAAATTCCCCGGTAATTGTTACAGTTCGTTTTATCGCCTTTTTTAAATATAGGAATAATAATAGAGGTATTCCATTCCTCCGGCATGCGTTCTGTTTTCCAAACTGCGCGTATTAATTTACAAATTTGCCTTGTGAGGCAAGAGCCTCCATTTTTTATCTGTTCTGACGTTAGGTCGTCGATGCCCGCGGCTTTGTTATTTTTCAACTTCTTTATGGCCATTTCTATTTCTACATCAGTAGGATCATCAACTAGTAGATCAGCAGTGTGGATTTCACCGAGATTACCTTCAGCGGGGGCTTCGCGTACATTTAATAGCTTCTCGAAATAGTTTTTCCATAAATTCAGTCTCTCTGTCGCATCGGCTACTAGATTGCCATTTTCGTCCCTCATTACACGGAAAAAATTTATCCGTGAAGAAGTCACGAACTTGTAGCTAGGTCTCGGATACGAGATAAAAAAATGAAGCATTACATCCTTATTTCTATGAGAAATATATGGATAAATTTCGAAGTTTCTTACGAATAGTTCGAATTTCCTACGAACAGTTCCTGAAAATTTCAGACTGAAATATAAAGAGGAAAAATTTTATTTGTGCATTTTAATTTTATATTAATTTATTAAATTCGCAACTTAGAAGATTCGAACCCTCAAAGACTGCTGACTCACCAGTTTCTAAACATAAACCAGGAGTGCGTAAACACGCGCAGCCATCGAGGCCAAACAAAGTAGGTATTATAAAACTTCTAGCCACTCATCCGACGAGCTCGAGGCACACATACGAGCGCACACACGCACCGCGCGTTTGGGATAGTGTGTGTGTGGGCTACGTACAGGCGAACTTAGTTTCGAGTTCCCAGATTTGTCAGGCAAGCTCGTGAGTGCTCTGAGAATCTTTTCCCAATCACTCGTAATATTTTTGTAATTATTCACGTAAAAAAGAAGTGATGAACCGTTTTAGAATTTTCACATCGAGTTCGTCAATCTTTCTCAAAATTCGCAGGTTATTTACGAAAATACATAAATATCCGATGAATTTTTCTCATATCCGAGACCTAGCTACTAGTTCGTGACTTTTTTACGGATAAATTTTTTCCGTGTACTTCCATTCTACTTTGGAAGCCTTTCCTTATAAAATTAATTCCCCTGTACATCTTACGCGGGTTATTTTGTTTATTATGCGTTTCTATTGCTAGTATTTTATTCTTTTCCCACTCCCTTTTCTTGGATCTATAAAGCCTATTTGTACTTTTACTAATCTCGAGATACTTCTTATGTGTTTGATCGCACTTATTTTGTAAACTAATTAGTTTGGCCTTCCGACGTTTTTCAAACCAAAGTTTGCACTCTTCGTCAAACCGTGGTTTGCTTTTGGTTACTTTCTTTAAACCTATAGTAAGTTTCGCGGCTGTCTTTATCGCCTTTTTCATATTGCTCTACAGGGTTTCCAAGTCCTCCACGTAATTATCGTTATCGTCTCTCTGTTCTTGGAGAACGTCGAAACTATTAGTAATCTCAACTTGATAATTTAATATTTCTGTTGGTGTTTTAAACTTATCTATATTGAAACGAACTTTTGGCCCTGTGCGGCTTGATTTCTTACTTAACGCTAGCCTAGATCTTAGTTTTACTATCACGAGAAAGTGGTCTGAATTTAAATCAGCTCCCCTGTACGATCTTATATCGAGAACGTTTGTATGACGTCTTCTGTCAATTAGAACGTGATCAATCTGATTGTGAGTGATACCATCTGGTGATGTCCAGGTGGCCTTATGTATATTTTTATGCTTGAAAAATGTGCTTTTGACAACGAGGTTCTTTGAAGCTGCAAAGTTTATTACTCTAGTCCCATTATCATTACTGACGTCATGCAAACTTTCCGACCCTATTGTAGGCCTATACATCGGTTCTTTTCCAATTTTCGCGTTGAAATCTCCCAATACTGTAGATAAACGTTTATTTTTTAGCCTGCTGGCCTTAAAAAATTGACTTGCTTACACTTCCATTTTTTACAGAATTTTCTTACAACTAACCCTTAAAACTAACATCCTTCCACACCTTATATCTAACGCCGCTCGCTCTTATCGCATTGCCTTCCTCGCTTCGCCTCGCCTCGCTCGCATTCCCTGCTTTCTTGCTTGCCTCGCATTACCAAACTCTGCCTCCGCGACTAATACCTAATACTCATCTACTATTTACAATATTTACAATTACTTATATTTACTTCCTCCTCTATTTACAATCTTTCCTTCTCCATTCCTCTTCCTCCTTCCTTCTCTTCTTCTCCATCTTACCCAATACTCCCTTCACCCATGCTACTGCCCTTTTGTCCCCCCTTTCGTGCATCAATACCTCCATGCTTATCCCACTCCTTTCCACCTCCACGCACTCCTCCAACCAGTGCTCCACTCTTGCCTCCCCCTTCCCACATAGTTAACACATCCTCTTTTCCCTATCGAGCCAGAACCTATTGAAACCCTCCATGCACCCACATCTCATCCTCGCTATAAGCTCCTGACTTCCTTTCTCTCCTTTCTCACACAAATATTGCGCTCTCGCCCTTGGCATAATCCACACGTAGTTCCCATTAAACCTTGTCTCTCTTATTCTTTCTTCCCCTGCTGTCTTCTCTCTCTCCATGCTGTTTTTCTTAACCAACTCATATACCTTCCTTCCTTCCTCATGCATCCTTCTCAATTCATCAATATGCAGTCCATTCGTTCTAAAATACCTTTCTCTTTCAACCTCCATCTTCCCACCCCCTCTCCTGTTCTCCTTCTCCCACCAACACTCCCTAACCCGCTTACTTCCCCCCTCTTCCAAAAATTTCTCCTCATATTTACACGCTCGACTCCCCGCTAGAATCCCTACACTCGTTCTCCCCGTCTCCCTCCTGACAATATAATTAGGCGTGTTCCTAGCCAACCCCAGTGTCCACTTCACATACCTCTCCTGTATCCTATTTACCTCTTCGCTTTTCTTCCACCCCCACACCTCTACTCCATACAATAGCACACTCATCACTAGTGAGTCAAACAATTTCATTCTCCTCCCAAAATCATCTGCGAATAACTTCTTTCCCAACCCCCACACCTGCCTCATCACCGCATTTGCCCTCCTCACTCTCTCTTTTATGTGACCATCCACTCCGCCATTCCTCCGAAACAAGAAGCCCAGGTACACAAACTCTTTCACCGCCTGCACCGCCTTTCCCTTCCACTTCCACTCCCCTTCCTTATCCCTTCCACCTCCTTTTCTGAAAACCATAACCTTGGACTTTTCCGCATTCAGTTCTAACCTGTTCTTATCCAGGTATCTTCTCAACCTCTTCATCATTTCCTTTAAGGCCTCCTCGCTTTTTGCCAACAACACTATGTCATCTGCATACGCTAGCGACCAAATTCTAACCCCTCCTATCCTGACTCCTCCTACCACTCCGGCCTCCAGCTTACTTTCCATATCCGCAATTAAAATCGCAAAAAGCGTCGGGCTAAGCGGACACCCTTGTCTTAACCCCCTATCCATCCAGAATCCCTCCGAAATCCCCTGTCCTCCTCTTACCTTATCTTTGGTTTCTTCATATATCTCCCTTACCCTCTCGATCAGGCCTCTCTCCACTCCCCTCTCCTGCATCGCCTCCCACAACCTCCCCCTATCCACCGACGGAAACGCGCCTTTTAGATCCACAAAAAACGCGTACACTCTCGATCCCTTCTTCGCTAATTCTCTATCCACCACGTGCTGCAGAACGTAGATATTGTCGATAGTACTCCTACCTGCCCTAAAGCCCGCCTGCGTCTCTGGCAATATTCCTTTCCCCTCGACATCCTTCCGCAGCCTCTCCGCTACTACCATCGCGTATACTTTATACGCCGTATTCATTAGCGTAATCCCCCTATAATTTTCCTGCCTATCCCTCTCTCCTTTCTTATACAGAGGCACTATTAATCCTTCTCTCCACCCTCGTGGGAATCCCTCCCCCCTCCATACTTTCTTCACTACCTCCTTCAGCCTCTCCCTAACCTCCTGTGTACTAAACAGCCATGCTTCGTTCTCTAGCCCATCCAGCCCTGCTGATTTTGACCTTTTTAACTTCCTTATCTGTTTCTCTATCTCCTCGTCATTCAACTCCTCCATCTCTGCCTCCCCCGTTCTTCTACTCCCATCATCTCTCTTCCTTGAATCTGAGCCCTGAAATGATTCTTTAAAAAACTCCCTCCACTCCTCACTCCCTATCTTGTCGCTTATCCCTACTCTACGCTTCCTAAACCTATTTATTATCTTCCAGACGTCCCCTTCTGTCTTAACATTTCCTAACTCCTCCTCCATCTCTTTCTCCTTTTCCTGTTCTTTCTTCTTACACATCAATCTAAACCCCTTCCTAATTTCTACGTACTCCTCCCTTTTCGCAGTACCCTCTTTCCACTTCTTATACTTCCTCTTCACCTTTCTTTTCATCTTTTTACATTCCCTATCCCACCACGGCTTCACCATTCCTTTCTTCTTCTTTTTGAATACCTTCTTTTGCACGCACCCTTTCACTTTCTCTTTTAAATCCTCCCATATCTCTTCCACCGTCTCCCCTTCGAAGCGTACCTTCCCTAACTGCTTCTTATATTTCTCTATCGCCTCCCTCGTCCAGCTAACCCTCTCCCCCGTCGACACTTCTTCCCCACCTTGCCTTCCGCCGTTCTCACCCCTTATCCACAGCCCTAATGGCTGATGGTCTGATTCTACCCTCCCTTCTACTGCGAATCTCTCCATCTCCTCCCACCCTTGCATATTCATAACTACATAATCTATTACCGATACCCCCACCTTACCTACGTATGTGTACTCTCCCTCTTCGTCCCCAGTTGCCATACCATTTGCCACCGCCCAGCCTCTATCCTCCATCCAGTCCCTTAGAATCTCCCCCTCCTTATTTATTAACCTATCCTTTGAGTTCCTTTCGAAGCTCTCCCCTTCCCTGTAAAGGCCCCCTTCCCTCCCCATCCTCGCGTTAAAGTCCCCACCCATTACCACCATACCCTCTTCTCTTTCACCTAACAGGTCTTCCACCCTTTCTTTAATTCTTTCCATCCCATCCTTATTGTACACTGTCACAAACTTACACATTACCCCTCCTATCTTTACTTTCCTCATTTGCACTCCCTCCCCCTCTACCTCTCCGTGAGCTTCTTCCTCTAATCCATCTCTAATCCCCGTTATAATTCCCCCACTAGCCCTTCCTTTCTTCTTCACTCTGACCGCCTCCTGGAGTCTCCACCTATACCCCCTTGGCAGCTTTGGCTTTATTCTATCCCATTCCTTTCTTTCCACCCACGTCTCTACCAGTCCTACCACATCAAATTCCTGGATATACCTGCAGAACTCCTCATCCTTCTTCTTTACCCCTGCTACGTTCCAGTAAAGCACCTTCACAACTCCTCTACCCTGCATTACCCCCGCCCCCCTACTTCCTACGAAACAAATTCCCCTGCACTTCCTTTAACACCTCTTTCTCCTCGTCCCACACCCACATTTTCTCGTCTATTTTTATTTTCCGATATCCTACCTTCGCCGATCTCCCTTCACTCCTCTCCCTCCTAGCCCTGTCGTTCAGCATTCTCTGTACATCCCTTTCCTTTCTCGTCAAATCGTCATCGATGAAAACTTCCTTATCCTTTATCCTATTTTTATTTCTCATTACCCCCAATTTTTCTTCCCAGCTCTCCAACTCCACAACCGCCACTTCTTTCTCCTTTCTCCCCTCCAACTTAACTTTCCCTACCCTGCCTTTATTGCACCCTATGCTCTGTAGCAGCGCTTCCACGCCCTCCCTTTCTTCCCCGCTCTTCATCTTCAACCCTCTTATCACAATATTATTTCTCCTGTCTGCCTTCTCCTTTCTCTCCATTCTCAACTCCATTGCCCTTATCCTTTCCCTATCCGCCCTCTCCTCCTTTTCATTCCTACGCTCTATTTTTGCGTCATACGTTGAGAACTTGTCAAAAACCTGTTCGATTGTTTCGTAAAAAAGATCCTTAGTGTCTTCGTCTTTGTCCTCGGTGGGGCAGTGCACGTTGATTGACACCTGTTTGCTGAAGTTACCCTTTAGTACGATGTATGATAACCGATCGTTAATGAATTGTATGTCGATAACCGCTTGCGAAATTCGTTTATTAATAAGAAAACCGGTCCCCAGTGTGTGCCCCTTGGCTCCCCCATAGTGAAAAGTATAGTTATCCCTCGAAATTGACGCGTAATCGCCCGGCCAGCAGGTTTCTTGAAGTGCTATTAAGTCAGTATCGTATTTCTTTGCTATCAAAATGAGTTCACTAAATCCGCCAGTATTTAGACTACGCGCGTTCAGAGTTCCCGCCCTTAGATATTTTACTGTAGTTTTTTGTTGTTGCATGTTAGCCATGATAATTTCGTGGAAATCCGCACGTTAGGATCCTATTCCGATCGTAGGTGAGTCCACCGTCCCAGAAGTGATAACCCCCACACCTCTCTGGGTCTAAGTATGGGAGCCTTCCGACTTTGACAAGGACCGTGTCAACTTGTCGTCAGACACATTACAGTTTCATCCTCGTATCCTAACATCCCCCTGCAAGGCAGCGCGCCTACCGGCATCAATACCCCTTTGGCCCTGTGCAGGCGAATCATTCCACACATCCCTTGCGGGCAGTGTCATCGCTGCGGTGTCCAATGGGGCAGCAGGATTTTTCCCTTACAAGATTTTTAGTTTTGGTTCGGATAGAGTTTCTAGGTGGATACACACTGCACCTCGGCTTGCCAGAACCCACCCATTGCGTATGAACGCGAATGGATGAGTCCCCCCAAGCCATGGCTGTCGTGTACCTATTTTCTACCAGTGCTGGGCTCACCACACTCACGACTCGTTCCTATCGGCTGTTCGCGACTGCTTATTCTTGTATTCGCAGTTAACCTTAGGGCCTGTTCAGCCTTACGGGCCGTTCCTCTATCCGCAACCCGAGGACGCGCTACGTAGTGGTGACAGGAACCCACCGAGCAGGAAGGTAGTCAATAGAGAGAGAAAAAGAAGGAAGAGAGTAAATCAGGATATTGAGATGGTAGAATGGAAAAAATATTGTATGTGACACGAGCATGTTTTCCTCGCTTTCTGGGCGTAGTTTAAAGCAACAAAGTAGGTCATTGTTGGTGGTACGGTACTTTACCGGCCTAGGCCGATAAAGTGCACTTTATTGTCAGCGGGAAATGCGCGTTCGTTACTTCGACCCACGCGCACTATTCTGCGCGGAACTTGCCCTTTAAACTAACCTCAAACCTGAGACGTAATATCATGAGAAAATCTGCGGAAACCATTATTCTTATTACATAAAATATCGTGCGTGCCGAGGCAGCGGAGTCTTTTTACGGTCTCGTGTGTTTGCAAAAACTCACGCTCGGCCGAAAAACGACTAGTTCGCTGCCTTGGTAAACAATATACTATTATGGATTTGCTAAGAGGGGTAGAGAGGAAAGTTAGGAAAAGCGTAAAATATAGAAGGCAAAGAGGCAAGGAAGAGGACATAACAAGGGAAGAAATATTCAAGGTGTTAGGAATAATGAAAGATGGAAAGGCACCTGGTATAGATAAGATTCGAAATGAAATCTGGAAATATAGGGGGAAAGAAATAGTAGTGGTACCCATATTGAAGAAAGGGAAATGAGAGGGGGTTAAAGATTATAAGGGTGTGACGCTTAATCCAATATGATATAAGTATATGTAACTGTTTTATCGGAGAGGTTGAAGAGAGAAGTTGAGGAAAAAAAGGTAGAGAGTGGACTGGGAGACGGAAGAGAGTAGAGTTAGAAGAAGTAAAGGAGTTGAAATATTTGGGATGTACCTTGCTTGTAACAAAATGGAGATCATAGAGCTCATATAAGAGGAAGGATAAAAAACGGCGCAGAAGTAATGCAACAGATATGGGGAATAGGAAAAAGATGGTTGAAAAATATTGGAAAAGGAGAATGTGGTTATTTCATACGCTGGTATGGCCGATATAAGGGTGCTGAGCAGAATGGAAGGGCTTGGAAATACTAGAAAAGAAATGCTATTTCCATTCTACTATCTCACACATCCCACTCCACGATATCAATATCATGGTTTACTCCTTTGCTTTTTTCTCTCTCTCTCTCTCTATTTACTACCTTCCACATCTTTTCTTCCGCCCTAGCCTTCTCCGCCTCTTCTTCTAACCTTTTATTTTCTCCTCTTTTCTTTCATCACAACTCAGCATTCTCCTTTTTTCTCCTATATTCTTCTCCACTACTGTTCCCATTTCTCGATTTCCTTAATTCCTTTCTCACCTACTTTTTCTATGGGTATGGAAGGAAAGGAACAAAATTGAAAGTTTGCCAGAAAGGTATGATGGATGCTAGGAGTAGACTAGAGGACGCCTGGATATATTGTAAGAAAATAAGCGCAAAGGGATCAATTCAGTACTAGAGCGGGGAAGAGGGCATGGAAGTTTGAGAAAAAGCTAAGAGAGGGAGTTCTTTAGTGCTAGAGATAAAAGAGAGAGGGCTGAAGTAAACTATGAAGAATTGGAGAAAAGAGACAGAGAAAGACAATTTATAGAAAGATGGGGGAATATTGAGGAATCAAAATATAATAAATGGTATAATATGATAAAAAAAAGGAAAGAGTACGAAAGTATAAAGAAAAGGAATGAGGAGAGAGAAGATGGAACCGAGTAGCAAGATTTATATTGGGACACGAGGTAAGGAAAGGGATGTATTGGGACAAGAAAGAGAACAGAAAATGCAGAATCTGTGAATGGGAAGAGAAAATTTTAGTTGAATGTTAGGTAAGGATGTCGGAGATGAATGGAAATAAAGGAAGCTGGCAAGATAATGTGGTAAAGATTCTAGGGGAGGATGGATTGGGTGAGGAGACTGAGGAGTGAATGAAAAAATTGGAGGGGGCTAGAGGAGCGAATGAGAAAGAATGAAAGAAAGGATGTGAAAAACATAGTAAAGTTGAGGTAGAAGCGAAGTGAAAGAAAAAGGAAACGGAAGTGTCTACTCAAATCCTGGGAAAAAATTCCCTGACAATTCCAGGTTTTCTCTAGGTATCTAAGGTTTTTTCCAGGTACAATTTTTCATACACGGAGCCATTGAAATATTTCGCATTTTTTTAAACAATCGATATAAATAATGTTTTTTTTCAGTTTCTAGGGATTTGATTAATATTTTTAATTTAGAAAGCTTTGAAAAATTATATTGTAAAATATGTATTCTTAAATATAATTGCACTATTGATTAATTAAATAATTAAATAATTCCAAGAACATAATTAATCATTTCTTGAATTTTTCTGTAAAGTCCATGAATTTGAAATTTCAAACAAATTTTTATTTTATATTTAAAATTCATTGCACATCTGAGTAAAATTAATGTGGATAAATCCCTAACTTTTCAAGCACAAATATTGCATTTTCAACGAGATAGATGAATTTTTAACCAAATTTGTTCTTCGAACAAAAAGATTAATATTCTACCTAGATTGACAATTTTTCAACAAAACACATGATTTCTCAACCAAAGACTTTAATTTTTAACCAAGAAAGATCAATTTTCAACAAAATAATTGAATTTTAAACTAAAAAAAGATCAGTCTTTAACCAAAAATAAAATAGTTAATTTTTCAGTTGAAAAAAAATAATTTTCCACGAAAAAAAACAACAATGTTTCAACCAAAGTGATGAATTTTCAACTAAAATGATGAATCTTCGACTGGAACAGATGAATTTTCATTTAAAAAGATCAATTGTCAACCAAAAATTGAATAGTTAATTTTTGAGTTACAAAAATTAATTTTCAGCCAAAAAGCTGCATTTTCAACTAAAATAATGAAATATTCAACTGGAATAGTTACATTTTCAGTTAAAAAAAATTAATTTCAATCAGAAACAATTTTTTTTTTAAATGGATGAATTCTTCACTAAAATGATGAACCTTCAAACTAGAATAGTTGAATTTTTAACCAAAAAGATGCATTTTCAAGTAAAATGATGAATCTTTAACTAAAAAAATTGATTTTCAATCAAGAAGATGCATTTTCGAACAAGAAGATTAATTTTCAAACAAAGAGATTAATTTTCTATCAAAAAAGGCGATTTGAAAAAAATACATGAATTTTCAACTAAAAAAGATCATTTTGCAAGAAAAATTTGAATAATTAAATTTTTCGTTAAGAAATTTAACGTTTAACTAAAGAGATGAATTTTCAGTTGGAATTATGAATCTTCAACCAAAAAATTAACTTTTAACAAAAGAGTTTAACTTTCAACCAAGTAATTAAGTTTTCATTCCAAAAAGATGAATTTTGAAAGAAATACGTAGTTATTGATATTTCAACCAAAAGAGATTTTAATTTCCAATTAAAAAGAAAAACTGCAAACTAACTGTTGAATTATCAAGCAAAAAGATGAATTTTCAACCAAAAACGAACAATTTTCAACCAAAACTAGAAGAGTAAAATTTCAATTTAAAAAACTAATTTTAAGGGTGTTGGATAGATCCGACTTGGAATTTTTTTTTTCTAGGCACGGCACTGACTCCATATATATTTTTTCCCAAGCATTTGAAAACGAAAGAAAGAAAACTTGTCAAATATCCGGGGTTTTGCGAGAGCCTGGGATCAACAAAATTCATAGGAATGAAGCCTTTTGCTGAGGCAATCATTATTTCCACGGAAATTATAAATTTTGCGAAAGGGAGAAATCTGCGGATAGCAGAAGACAGCATTTGAACGGCGAGAACCGTTCGCGAATTTATTTTTTTACTCACAATTCTGACATCACAGAAGCATTTTCGGAGGTCCTGCAATATTCGAAGACCCAAAACTTGATGGTGGCGAACCTAAATTTTTCGAAATACGTCGCGAAATGGAGAGAAATGTAGAATAAAATTGAGATGTCCTGTGTATGTGAAGGCCATAAGACATTAGACTGGAGTAGTAAGCAGCAAAGCAAACGCGGCATATGGACCATCTGTCAAATTCGCGCTGCAATGGTCTGAAGTCCGCCCCGATTTCGCGAGTGGCAATGTGTGTTGCGGACTTCAGAGCATTGCAGCGCGAATTGGACAGACGGTCTATATGCCGCGTTTGCTTTGCTGCTTACTACTACAGTCTAATTCACATACACAGGACATCTCAATTTTATTATACATTTCTCTCCATTTCGCGACGTATTTCGAAAAATTTAGGTTCGCCACCATCAAGTTTTGGGTCTTCGAATATTGCAGGACCTCCGAAAATGCTTCTGTGATGTCAGAATTGTGAGTAAAAAAAATAAATTTGCGAACGGTTCTCGCCGTTCAAATGCTGTCTTCTGCTATCCGCAGATTTCTCCCTTTCGCAAAATTTATAATTTCCGTGGAAATAATGATTGCCTCAGCAAAAGGCTTCATTCCTATCAATTTTGTTGATCCCAGGATCTCGCAAAATCCCGGATATTCGACAAGTTTTCTTTCTTTCGTTCTCAAATGCTTGGGAAAAAATATATATGCAGTCAGTGCCGTGCCTAGAAAAAAAAATTCCAAGTCGGATCTATCCAACACCCTTAAACCGAACAAAATGAATTTTCAATAAAATAGTTAGCTACTTTTACAAATAAAGAATCAGTGTTATTCAATTTTATATCGCAAGTTAAAAAAAATTATTCACACTCTCGAAAAAATTCCCTGACCTTCAAAAAAAGCCCTGACATTTCCAAGTTTTTCCAGGTAGGGTAGATACCCTGATAGAAGTAAGGATCTAGATATAAGGATGTATGTGAATAGTTGTAAATAGTGATAATATTAAATATGTAGATGATAATATTGTAAGAAAGGGAAGTCATGTAAACCCTTAGAGGCTAAATTATCAATAAAGAAATACGAGTTCTTGAATTAATCAAGCTTCCAATTTAAATTCTGCAAATTATAATGTTTTATTTATATATTTGCGCTGATTTGAAATATTTTTAATAAAGAATTATTCACTGATATATCGTCAATGAATTAAATTTAATGTTTTGAAGATAATTTTAGATTGTGAGATGTTCGAAGAAAGATCTGACCAAACCGGCTCAAGAACTTTTTTTTATCTAGTTACATTCAAACGAATATGGAAGTGTCAAAAAAATGTATTCATCTCATTGGAAATTTGGAAAACCTACCAGATTTATAAAATTCTGAACAATGGTGACTTCCTTTATAGAGCTACTTAATTTTAAATAGAATATTCTTGAAAAAATTAGTAGGCTTCATTCTATACGTACATTTTTTTCGTTTGTTTAAACTTTAGAGACAGTTATCCGATTTTCTTGTAGTAGGCCTGCCCTTTCAAATTCTCAAAATAGGAAGTCCTTATGAAAACCAAGAAGTAGAAGTTCATGGAGATAGACATCAGAGCTTACTGTAAAAATAGAATAATGTATGTATAAAGATTTTATCTGCGAATTAAAACACCATAAGTATGCCACAAAGCAATGGAAGGCATTGATCAACAAAATATATTTGTCATAATTAATAACAATTATAATGTAAAGTATGTAAAGTATAATGTATGCCAACGGCCATACCACTCTGAAAAACCCAGTTCTCGTCAGATCACTGAAGTTAAGCAGCGTTGGACGCGGTTAGTACTTGGATGGGTGACCATTCAAGAATACTGACATGAGTGCTGTTGGCACATCGTGGGTGTGGTGAGCCCACACTTGTAGTTATTTATAACTACAAGAAAAACCTAGAAACACTACCCGAATCGGGTAGTGTCACGCCTACCCTGAAAGGGAAATGGTTTAATGGTATATATATCGAAACTGAGTGACTGGTTCGATATCATGCAAGGCGTGAAACAAGGATGCGTTATGTCCTCTTGGCTATTTATCATATTTATGGATAAATGTCTAAGAATGGCCCTCTTCGACGAAGAAGGTGTAGATCTCGAAACAGTGAGGGTACGTGGGTTAGCTTTCGCAGATGACAAGATTGTTATGGCAGCATCAATCGAGGACTTGCAAAGAATGTTGAATAAACTTAATACAAGCATGAAGAACATGTGCCTCAAACATAATGTAAATAAAACAAAAATCATGGTGTTTGAGGGAAAAAATGAGAAAACAATGTGCAACATTGTCCTAAATGATGACAGAGTAGAACAAGTTGACAAGTTCGTATATATGGGTAGCCTATTCACTAGTGACGGCAAGATATATAGGGAGTTAGATAGGCGCATAAACGAGGATAAAAAGGTTATCGGTAGAGCAGGGTCCATTCTCAGAAATAAAAACATATAAAAAAAAGCTAAAATGGCCATACATAATTCCATATTCGTACCGACTGTACTATACGGTAGCGAGACATGGACCTGTCAAGAAAAGGACAGGAGTAAAATTAACGCGATTGGCATGAAACCTCGGCGCACAATATGCGGGAAAACACTGATCGACAAAGTCCGAAACGAGATGGTTCGGACATCTTGAAAGAATGAAAGATGAACGACTCACCAAACAAGTGTATAAAGGTAAAGTAAATGGCAGAATGCCCAAAGGTAGACTGCCGAAAGAATGGTTAGAATCTGTAAATGAGACATTAATCCGAAGAGACATAAGAAGCCATAGAAACACAAGAGCTTGCATGAAAAATTTTTTGTGAGGCTCTTCACCAGGGGTGATCGCTAGAGAGATTGATCAGCAACCTGGGTCGCAGCAGTGTTGCGGAATGAACATGTGATTTAAATAAATAACACGAGAATTCCAGATCAATCTAAAATATCTATACCTAACACCTATATACCTATCTACCTTATACCTATATACCCATCTACACACTACTATTTTCCAACCGAGCAAGTCACGCCTACCCCGAAAGGGAAATGGCTTGATGGTATAATAATAAAAAATAATCTAGCATACTGATCTTAATGTCTTTTACTTGGGAGAAAAAATTTGAAAAAATAAATAAAAGTTTTTAAAAATATAAATGAATAATTTGACTATGAAAGAAACTTCCACCAAAAAAAATATTATTGTCCTGGGTAAATTATTTCTATGTGTTTGTTAATAAGCACACAAAAAAAAACAAATGAACACAAAAAGCATTAAGTAAAAACGACACGAAGTGACCGAATTTAATATCTAAAGAACAAGACAAAATAATGGCTTAAATTATTTTCAAAATAAAAACGAAGTTGCCTACCTCCATTAAAGATTAATTGTACTCAGATGCCACTTTCAATAATCAATTTTATTTGTTGTGGATCAGTTTATAATGTATCCTGTAACGAAAGCAGTACGAAACTGCTATATAATTTAATTTTTTTTTAATGAATTTGTACAAATTTTTGGAATTTTGAATATGGATTACATTAATAGGTACTTGAACTTTCCTTAGAGAAATAGTGGACTTCCTTTCTAATATAGAATCGGCCGTCTGAAATTCTCGAAATACGCAGTCACATAAGGAAACCAATAAGCAGGAACTCTCGGAGGGTTCATCACCAAAATACATGAGTTCTCAACCAAAAATAGAACAACTAAATTTTCAGTTTAATCTGTTTAATCAGTTTAATTGCCATTAATTTTCAAACGAAAAAGGGAGATTTTTCAACAAAGAAGTTAAATTTTCAAACAAAGAAATAAATTCTCAACTGAAATGTTGAGTCTTCAACCAAAAAAATTAACTTTCATTTCAACAATCAAGTAGTTGAATTTTCAATAAAAAAAGATAAACTCACGACGAAAAATGTAGTAGATAATATTTCAACAAAAAAGGCCGGATTTCAACAAAATTATTGAATCATCAAACAAAACAGATTATTAATTTTCAACCACACATTTGCATTGATAACCAAATATGCAGTTGTACTTTCAAGCAAAAGCGACGAACTTTCAATAAAAAAAGTTGAATCTTTAACCAACTAGTTGAATTTTTCACTAAAGTTTCGAAATTTTTAAGAAAAAGGATTAAACTGCGACCACAAACAGTTACATTTTCGAACAAATGGTTGCATTTTCAAGCCAAAAAGACAAATTTTTTAGAAGACAATTGAATTTTTAATAAAAAAGTTAATTTTCAAACAAGAAAGATGAATTTTCTATCCAAAAAGACGGATGTTCAACAAAAGAGCTGAATCATTGACTTAAAAATATGACTTTTCAAGAATTGACTTTCAATTAATAATATTTGGATTTTCTAATTGGGCTCTATTTAAAAATATTTTCAGAATCTACGTTTCTTGGCGATTTCAACGATTTGTCACTTGCAATAAAAAAATTAAAATTAGAATAAGTTAACCCAGCTTTTAGTTTATGTTTTGACACTGGCTAGCATTATGGAATTTTCCATAGTATAGGTGAGAAAATGCAACAGTCGATTTTATAGAAAACTTCTCTGTTAAAAATTCCACTGCTGAAATTTGTAGAAAATTTGTCTGTTGTTAATTCAACTGTTGAATGTTGTAGCAAATATGTCCCTGGAAAATTTAAATGTGGAATTTTCAACCAAGAAGATTAATTTTCTACAAAAGACACGAATTTTCAACGACATACATGAATTTTCTACAAAATAGTTCAATTGTCAACTAAAAAGAATAGATTTTTCAATGAAGAATGGAATAGTTGAATTTCTCATCGAGCTTCGCTCGCAGGTTTGAGCGCGCCTAGGGCGCGCACCTGTTAGATCTCGCGTTTTGCGCTATCGTTCGGACACATTTGCCTCACACCTTATTGCGCGCTTCGCGGGCTAATACTCTCTGAGTAAGCTTCATCGTTATGACCTGCTTTTGGTTTTATTATGTCAGTTTTACATGAAAAGAAGAACTAATTTACTCAAGGTTCTATCGACCTTAAGGAACACATTCTCATCAAGACACTCGCGCTTCGCGCTCGATATATGGTTTAAAAATCATGTAAACCTCGCGCTCCACGCTCGTTTCTGTTCATCGTATGATAGAAACCCAAAAGTTTGAGCGCGCTTACGGCGCGCGGTATGGTCGTCGCGCTTCGCAGCGACCATATGTTATGTGATATGTTCTTCAGATAAAAATGAATAAATTTGTATTTGATTTAAAATGAATAAGGAAATTCCTTTACTTCAGCGTATATTTCCGTATCTTTCTAATAAATACTACAATCAGAAAGATTTTTTCCAACTACCTGAAAAAAAGAGAAAAACAGTATCTATCGTTTTTGGAACATATATATGAAGAATTTATAAATAATTATTTAAATGATTTGTGCTTTTGCGTCATATTGTTGATGAGAATGTAACATGTAATTCTATTATATTAAATATTATATGAAATTTGCAGAATAATTAAAAAATTAATTATATTAAATTCTTTACCTCGGCACGGGACTGCTTATTTAGATACTGCAAAATAAAGTATAAATTTTGTTCATTAAGATGATTGTATCATTTATTCCTTATTTTGCACTAATCTTTATTAGCAGCTACCCTGAGAAATGTATTATTTCATTAAATATATATTATTATGAGTAATAATATGAATTATTATTGAAATGTAAGTATTTGTATCAATTAGCTATTTGAAATTGGGAAAAAAGCATAAATACACAATTTAAAAAAAATACTTCACTCCATGAGCATTAAGGCTTTAGGGTCAGTCGCAAGGCAAAAAAACGATTTTTTAAAGAATTTTTTTTGAAAACAGGTTTTATTACTTATTGGCAAATGTTCTACAGTTCGAATAATACATATTACAAGAAGTCTAGGTAATTTTGTAAGGTAAAAATATCAATAAACAAACATTTATAGTTAATCTGCCAGAGGTCCAAAAAAGGTGTTTTGCGGTGCGCATCGTAACTCATGAATGGATCATCCGAAACAAAAAATACAACAGGATTAGTTAAAATACGATATTCCCTTGTACTTGAACGAATGATTAAGTCAAAATTTTAATTCTCAAGAAAATGCCGGATGTTTAAAAACTACATTTTTATTTTCCTTGAAAAAGTCGCTCATTTTTCGGTTAAAAAAAACAAAAATTTTTAACTGAAATATCGATCGTTCCAGTACTTCAAAATTGTGTTAAAAATAACTGATTAAAATTTGGTAATGATCGGTTGACCCATTCTGGAAATATCATACGCACCGACTTCAAAAACGTGGTTTCGACAAAAGCGCGTCTTAGTATACACCTCATCTCCCATAGAGGCCCGTTCGGTTTTGTCTCTGAAGGGACGCAGTGCACTACTACTGGCAACAACCACTTTACGGTACAAAGCAAACAACGCGACGTGTGCACAGGTCACTGTTCGAAGTTAAGCTGGGTAAAGAGACAGACCGCGCGAGGCACCTTTGGTTAAAGTCGTGTATCTTCGTAAGTTATAATCCGATTTCGATAAAATTTCAACACAACATTTTTGAAATGTTTTACTTTTAGAAAATGCACTGAAAAAAAATCGATTTTTTGAAAATCCTGACTGACCCTAACCCCTTAATGATAGTTATTTTATTGTTTTAATCGTTAGAAATAGTATTGAGAACATAAACAAAATATATATTTTGAAAACCCACACAAGAGATGAAAAATGAATTAAATAAGCAAAGTTGTCATGAGAATGTGCCACTTATCAGGCAGATTTTTTCACTGTTAATGTTATTTTTACGAATGAAACAAAAACTACACTGTGCACGTGCATAGGTGGTACCCTACCAACGGTTCACGTGCACAGGTAGTACACTCTCAAATGTGCACATGCACAGATGGTACACTCCCAACTGTGGAAATCTCTATTTGCGAGGAGTACAACTGTGCACGGAGCAACTGTGCACGTCGAAGGTCGGCGGTACAACTGTGCACGTTGCTGGCCACTGGCACAAACGTGCACGTGCACAGATGGGCCACTCCCAACTGTGCACGTTGACATTTATATGTGCAGAGATGGCACTCAACCTACGTTTTACGTTCACAGATAGAACACTCCCAACTGTGCACGTCTAAACTGATATGATCAGGCTGTCAACACATGAGTCCACGTGCACAGATGTGGAAGTGGCCAACAACGTGTACCACTGGTCACCGACGTGCACAGTTGGGCAAGTACACACTTGCTCCGTGCACAGTTGTACCCCTCGCAAATTGAGACCTGCGCAGTTGGGAGTCTTCCATCTGTGCACGTGCACAGTACGGAGTATCTCATCTGTGCACGTGCACTTGCAACTTAAAAATCTGATCGTATTATTTGAGACGTGCACAGTTGGGAGGGTACCATCTGTGCACGTTGATTTTTGGATGTGGACAGATGGTACCCTAGCAACAGTTCACGTGAACAGATGGGAGGCTCCCAATTGTGCAAGTCGAAATGCAGACGTGCACAGATGGCTGGTGTACAGTTGTGCCTGTGGCCAACAACGTGCAAAATATTACTTTCGTATTTTATATTGTTATTGTTGTTATTGAAGCCTATAGCGTTTTTCTTTTTTTCCCTCAGAAAATTTTTCATCAGAAAATTTACATTCGTACTTTGTATTGTTATTGTTGTTATTGAAGCCTATAGCCTTTTTCTGATTTTCGAAAAAATTGTATCCCCAGAAAATTTTTCATCAGAAAATTTACTTTCGTATTTTTTATTGTTATTGTTGTTATTGAAGCCTATAGCGTTTTTCTGATTTTCAAAAAAAAAATTTCCCTGAGAAAATTTGTCATCAGAAAATTTACTTTCGTATTTTGTATTGTTATTGTTGTTATTGAAGCCTATAGCGTTTTTCTGATTTTCGAAACAAATTTTCCCTCAGAAAATTTTTCATCAGAAAATTTACTTTCGTATTTTGTATTGTCATTGTTGATATTGAAGCCTATAGCGTTTTTCTGATTTTCCAAAAAAATTTTCCCTGAGAAAATTTTTCATCAGAAAATTTACATTCGTATTTTGCATTGTTATTGTTGTTATTGAAGCCTATAGCGTTTTTCTGATTTTCGAAAAAAATTTTTCCCTAGAAAACTTTTCATCAGAAAATTTACATTCGTATTTTGTATTGTTGTTGTTGTTATTGAAGCCTATAGCGTTTTTCTGATTTTCGAAAAAAAATTTCCCTCAGAAAACTTTTCATCAGAAAATTTACATTCGTATTTTGTATTGGTATTGTTGTTATTGAAGCATATAGCGTTTCTCTGAATTCCAAAAAAATTTTATCCCCAGAAAATTTTTCATCAGAAAATTTTTCATCAAAAAATTTACTTTCGTATTTTGTATTGTTATTGTTGTCATTGAAGCCTCTAGCGTTTTTCTGAATTTCGAACAAATTTTTCCCTGAGGAAATTTTTCATCAGAAAATTTACATTCGTATTTTGTATTGTTATGGTTGTTATTGAAGCCTATAGCGTTTTTCTGATTTTCGAAAAAAATTTTCCCTGAGGAAATTTTTCATCAGAAAATTTAAATTCGTATTTTGTATTGTTATGGTTGTTATTGAAGCCTATAGCGTTTTTCTGATTTTCGAAAAAAATTTTCCCTGAGAAAATTATTCATCGAAAAATTTACTTTCGTATTTTGTATTGTTATTGTTGTTATTGAAGCCTATAGCGTTTTTCTGATTTTCGAAAACATTTTTCCCTGAGAAAATTTTTCATCAGAAAATTTACTTTCGTATTTTGTATTGTTATTGTTGTTATTGAAGCCTATAGCAATTTTCTAATTTTCGAAAAAATTTTCCCTCAGAAAATTTTTCATCACAAAATTTACTTTCGTATGTTGTATTGTTATTGTTGTTATTGAAGCCTAGAGTGTTTTTCTGATTTTCGAAAAAATTTTTCCCTGAGAAAATTTTTCATCAAAAAATTAACTTTCGTATTTTGTATTGTTATTGTTGTCATTAAAGCCTATAGCAATTTTCTAATTTTCGAAAAAATGTTTCCCTCAGAAAGTTTTTCATCAGAAAATTTACTTTCGTATTTTGTATTGTTATTGTTGTCATTGAAGCCTCTAGCGTTTTTCTGAATTTCGAACAAATTTTTCCCTGAGGAAATTTTTCATCAGAAAATTTACATTCGTATTTCATATTGTTATGGTTGTTATTGAAGCCTATAGCGTTTTTCTGATTTTCGAAAAAATTTTTCCCTGAAAAAATTTTTCATCAAAAAATTTACTTTCGTATTTTGTATTGTTATTGTTGTTATTGAAGCCTACAGCGTTTTTCTGATTTTCGAAAACATTTTACCCTGAGAAAATTTTTCATCAGAAAATTTTTCATCAAAAAATTTACTTTCGTATTTTGTATTGTTATTGTTGTTATTGAAGCCTACAGCAATTTTCTAATTTTCGAAAAAAAATTTCCCTCAGAAAATTTTTCATCACAAAATTTACTTTCGTATTTTGTATTGTTATTGTTGTTATTGAAGCCTAAAGCGTTTCTCAGATTTTCGAAAAAAAATTTTCATCAGAAAATTTACTTTCGTATTTTGTATTGTTATTGTTGTTATTGAAGCCTATAGCAATTTACTAATTTTCGAAAAAATTTTTCCCTCAGAAAATTTTTCCCTCAGAAAATTTTTCATCACAAAATTTACTTTCGTATGTTGTATTGTTATTGTTGTTATTGAAGCCTAGAGTGTTTTACTGATTTTCGAAAAAAATTTTCCCTGAGAAAATTTTTCATCAAAAAATTAACTTTCGTATTTTATATTGTTATGGTTGTTATTGAAGCCTATAGCGTTTTTATGATTTTCGAAAAAATTTTTCCCTGAGAAAATTTTTCATCCAAAAATTTACTTTCGTATTTTGTATTGTTATTGTTGTTATTGAAGCCTATAGCGTTTTTCTGATTTTCGAAAACAGTTTTTCCCCAGAAAATTTTTCATCAGAAAATTTACATTCGTATTTTGTATTGTTATTGTTGTTATTGAAGCCTATAGCGTTTTTCTGATTTTCGAAAAAAAATTTTCCCTAGAAAACTTTTCATCAGAAAATTTACATTCGTATTTTGTATTGTTATTGTTGTTATTGAAGCCTATAGCGTTTTTCTGATTTTCGAAAGAATTTTTCCCTGAGAAAATTTTTCATCAGAAAATTAACTTTCGTATTTTGTATTGTTGTTGTTGTTATTAAAGCCTATAGCGTTTCTCTGATTTTCGAAAAAAAATTTCCCTCAGAAAATTTTTCATCAGAAAATTTACTTTCGTATTTTGTATTGTTATTGTTGTTATTGAAGCCTATAACAATTTTCTGATTTTCGAAAAAATGTTTCCCTCAGAAAATTTTTCATCAGAAAATTTACTTTCGTATTTTGT
>CAKNYM010043702.1:48321-72585 GCA_932195095.1 Andricus curvator | reverse complement strand
TCATTTCAAATAAGCGCGCCAAAGGTAACCAATCCAGTTGTTGACGCTACGCATGCGCAATATGGCCGAGGGTCAAGCAATAGGAGAGTGTACCAGCAGTTTCACCTCTTTGGTTGAAAATTTAACTGTTCTGGTGAAAATTAGTTTTTTTGTTGAAAATTAATTCAATGGAAATTTCAGTATTACATTTTTGGTAGAAAATTTATATTTTTTTAGTTGACAAATTCAACTATTGGTTGAAAATTCATGTATTTTAATGAAAATTCGTCACTTTCCGTTGAAAATTATAATTTCAATGGTTAAAAATTGAACTATTTTGTTGAAAAAAAATTTTTGTTGAAAATTAATTTATTAAACTGGAATCTTAAGTATAATATGCTAAAACTTTCAGTTAATAAAGGTTTTTTTTTTAGTTCAAAATTCATCTTTTTGGTAGAAAATTATTCTGCTTGTTTGGAAATTCATCTTTTTGATTGAAACTTAATTTTGTTTTTGTTAATAATATAACTATTTTGGTGAAAATTAGTTTTTTTTGTTGTTGAAAATTATTAAGTGAAAATATAAATATTCGATTTTTAGCTGAAAATTTATGTTTTTGGTACAAAAATGATTTCTTTCGTTCAAAATTCAACTTTTTTTCGTTTTTCTTTTGCTTGAAAATTTATCTTTTTGGTTGAAAATTAATTTTGTTTTTGTTGAAAATTCAACTATTTTTTGAAACTTCTTTTTCCGTTTCAAAATTTTTTTTTTAACTGAAAATTAAACAATTCCATTTTTGGTTGGAAATTGTATCTTTTTTTCAACTATATATGGTTGGAAATTAATTATTTTGTTGAAAATTCGTCCTTTTTATTATTATTATTATTTTTCGTCCTTTTAATTTTTAACAAAATATATGAATTTTCAACCAAATGTTTTAATTTTTAATGGAATTTTCCACCTAACAGTTGAATTTTCAACAAAAAAGGTGAAATTAATTAATTCATTAATAATTCATTGGAAAACGGTTAAAAATTGACCGATTTTGTTGAAAATTCCTTTTTTTTTGTTTAAACATTAATTTTTTTATCTTAATATTTACCTATTCCATTTTTTTAAATTGATCGTTTTTAGTTGAAAATTCATTTCTTTTTTTTTAATGTGTTTTTTTTTGTTGAAAATTAATCTTTTTGGTTTTAAATTAATTTCGTTGATTGAAAATTCAACTATTTTCTTGAAAATTCGATTTTTTAAATTAAAATATAACTGCTTGAAATATATAACTGTTTTTTAAAAATATAACTGTTTGAAAATTAATCTATTTTGGTTAAAAATTCATTTCTATGGTTGGAAATTGAATTATTGTGTTGAAAATTAGTTTTTATTTTTTGTTTAAAAATTAATGTTTCAAACTGAAAACTTGAATGTGCTAAAATTTTCATTAGAAAATGAATATTTTTTAGTTGAAAATTTATCTTTTTGGTAGAAAATTCTTCTTCTTGTTTTTACATTATTATTTTTTTATTTATTGAAAATTAATTTTGTTTTTGTTGATAATTCAACTATTTTGGTGAAAATTAGTTTTTTTTGGTTGAAAATTAATTAAATGAAAATTTAAATATTCGATTTTTGGATTTAGAATTTTCTGTTTTAGTTGACAAATGAACAGTTTGGTTGAAAATTGATGTATTTTATTGAACATTCGTCTCTTTTCCTTAAAAATTAATCTTTTTGGTTAAAAATTCGCCTTAGTGTTGGAAAATCATTTATTTGGCTGAAAATGTAAAAACTTTTTTCTTTTGCTTGAAAATTGATCTTTTTCAGTTAAAAATTCATCTATTTTGGGTAAAAATTCATTTCTTTGGTTGAAAGTTGAACTATTTTTATGAATTTTTTTTTTTTTAGTTGAAAATTCGTCTTTTTGGTAGAAAATTCTTCTTCTTGTTTAAAAATTCATCCTTTCGGTTGGAAATGAATTTTGTTGTTGTTGAAAATTCAACTATTTTGTTGAAACTTTTTTCGTTTAAAAGGTTTAAAAGTGGTTGAAAAATTAGCGACTTTGTTGAAAATTACCGACTTTTTTAAACATTATTTTTTTATTGAAAATTATTCTTTAACTAAATAATATTTGACTTCTATTTTTTTGAAAATTCATCTTTTTAAGTTAAAAATTCATTTCTGTCGTTAAAAATTGAACTATTTTTTTTAAACTCCTTTATCCGTTCCAATTTTTTTTACTGGAAATTAAACTATTCCATTTTTGTTTGAAAATGTATCAATTTTAGATGAAAATTCAACTACATAGTTGAAAATGGATGTATTTTGTTAAAAATTCGTCTTTTTAGGTAGAATATTATTTTCCTTGTTTGAAAATGGTTGAAAATTTACCGATTTTGTTGAAAAATTTTTGTTTGAAAATAAATTTTTTTAATTATACCATTTTTGGTTAAAAATTTAACTATTTCGTTAAATCTTCTTTTTTTTTTGTTGTTGGAAAGAAACTTACAGAAATGGAAAAATCATCTTTTTGGTAGAAAATTATTTGGCTGAAAATTCATCTTTTTCATTAAAAATTCATTGGTTTGAGTGAAAATTTAAATATTTTGTTAAAACTTCGTTTTTTGGTTGAAAATGATTTATATACTAAAAACTTAACTATTCCATTTTCAGTTAAAAATTCAACTATATGGTTAAAAATTCGTCTCTTTTAGTAGAATATTATTCTCTTTATTTAAAAATGGTTGAAAACTTACCGATTTTTTTGAAATTTTTTTAAAATTAATTTTTTTAAATATACCATTTTTGGTTAAAAAATTAACTATTTTGTTAAACCTTCTTTTTTGTTTTTGCAAGGAAATTAACAAAAAAATGTCTTTTTTGTAGAAAATTATTTGATTGAAAATTCATCTTTTTGAATAAAAATTCATTGGTTTGGTTGAAAATTTGAATATTTTGTTGAAACTTCGTTTTTTTTGGTTGAAAATTATAATACTGAAAATGTAACTATTCCATTTTTAGTTAAAAATTCACCTATGTGATAGAATATTCATATATATTGTTGAAAATTCGTCTTTTTGGTAGAATATTATTCCTTTTGTTTGTAAATTCATTTCTTTGGTTGAAAATTTAACTATTTTGTTCAAAATTCGATTTTGTGTGGTTGAAAATTAATTCGTTTTTTAGTTACTTGAAAATCTTTCTTTTTTAGTTGAAAATTGAACTACGTGGTTGAAAATTCATTAAAAAAACATTATCCAAAAATACTTACGGCTAAAAATTATTTATATATAATAATTTTTACCCATAAGTATTTTTGGATAATGTTTTTTATTTAATGAAGGCAATTCAATTTAATGAGAAAATCAAGAACTTTTTGTAACGATTTCATTATTTAATTGAATAGATTTCAAAAAATAAAAAAGCCAAATATATTTAAAGCGTTTTTTTCCGAAGTTATTTAAAAAATGTTTCGTTCCATGCAATTGGTATTATTGTTTGACCCGCGGTGTGCGGCCATCTTGCCAGCTGACGTCACAGAGTGAAATACCTAAGCAATGTTGCCAATATTGCATTTAAGCAGGAGAACCAACATAACGGAAAAAATATATCTTCAAATTTCAAGTATATCTGGCTGAATTTTCGAAATTAATTTTCCAAACAGGCAAGAAAGTTTACAAAATGAGGAGCTTTTTTTTCTTTCAAATGTAATCCCTACAAAGTGTTTCTCTTGGTTCACTCGGCCAGTTTTAGATTTCGAATCCCAGAAAAAATGTTTTTGAATACTTTCAACCTTCCAATTTAGGCATCTAACAACAATAATCAGATCGAAATGTTATTTATAAAAATTAAATATCATTAAAACGCGGGCTCTTCCAAAAACACGATATCCTTGATTATCAAATTAATATCGTATAAACGATTAGTCGCAAAGGATTCGAATAGGGATAATTTACAAAAATTGTTTTTGTTTGAACGATTTCATGTTTTCCTTTTTTCGGATAAGAAGTTACACATTTTTGCCCTCAGCGCAAACGATTCGATTACTGTATAGAATTCCTGAAAATAAAACAAGAATTCAACGATCAAATTTGGAGAAACACCACAAAATGCTCCTATTGCAATTCCTAAAAACAAAAAAAATGTGTTTCTTTGCACAAAAATAAAAAAGAGGAAAGAAAAATGAGAAGGCAACCAACCAAATCCCCTTCCTTCTCTTTTTTATTTCTTTCTTCTTTTTTATTTTTATTATTGCCAAATCTCAATATGAAAGCATGCACAATATTTACCAACATTTCGGTGCTCACACAGCACCTTTATCAAGGCAAGAAAAATTAGAGCAGGTAGGAACAGCGACGAAATAACGACGCTATCACCTCGATACCTGACAACTGAATCTGGGTCAAAAGACAAATCCGTTATAAACAAACAAGAAATGAGAGAAAGTCAAGACCCATGAAAACTTATTGCTAAATGTAATTAATCATACTAGAATAACTTTTGTTTAATTTATCCAAATCAGTTTTTAAATTAATAGACAACTTATTTTGTTTTTTAATATACAGGGTTTTTATAAAAAGTATTGGGAAAAGTTTCGGAAAAATAGATTCATTTCAGATATTGCTACAAAACCTTAAAATTCTTCAAAGTACATCCCTTGAGCGTCAAAAAACTTTTGCCAGCGGCTTTTCCACGACTCGAAGGCTCCCTGGTAGGCGGATTCCGGAAGGTCCTTAAGGCTACGCGTGCAAGCTTCTTTGACGGCACTTAGGGTCCCATCGTGGTGTTCTTTGAGGGAGGATTTCACTTTTGGGAATAGAAAAAAGTCTGCTGGGGCCAAGTCGGGACTGTAAGGGGGTTGAGGAATCGTCACGACGCCGTTTTGCGTCAGGATGTCAGTCACTTTGGAGCAGGTGTGAAATTGGAAATTGCATCACGACAATGCACCCAGCCACACCTGCTCCACTGTGACCGATTACCTGACGCAAAACGGCGTCGCGTCGTGACGATTCCCCAACCCCCTTACAATCCCGAATCGGCCCCAGCAGACTTTTTTCTATTCCCAACAGTGAAATTCTCCCTCAAAGGACACCACCATGGGACCCTAAGTGCCTTCAAAGAAGCTTGCACGCGTACCCTTAAGGACCATCCGGAATCCGCCTACCAGGGAGCCTTCGAGTCGTGGAAAAGCCGCTAGCAAAAGTGTTTCGACGCTCAAGGGATGTACTTTGAAGAATTGTAAGGTTTTGTAGCAATATCTGAAATAAATCTATTTTTATGAAACTTTTCCCGATACTTTTTATACAAACCCTGTAAAGCATTTCCACGAATTCTCTCTTTCTCTCATTACTTTCACTGTGTAAAATTTCAACATTATCCCAGTCAAACTCATGGTCAACATCAACAAACCGTCTCGTATGTCTAGCAAGAACACTCTTATAACAACGTCCTAAACGAACATCACTTTTGTGTTCCTCCACCCTAGTATTAAGAAGTCTGCCAGTCTGTCCCACATAAGTCATCTTACAGATCTTGCAAGTGATCTTGTAAGCACCACCTTTTTCAAATTTATCTAAAGGACCTTTACCAAAAGTTATTATTGAATCCATTTTAAATGGTATACGGAAAATAGTACGAATATAAAATTTTTTCAATATAAATTCAATAGTTTTCGAAATTTGACCAAAAGTATTGAAAGAACTATATTCTCTCAATTCTTCCTGATTATCTGTAGATAAAATGTTACTTTGTTTGTTTTTGATTTGTTGAATTCTAATTGTGATATGTTGCTCAATCAACTTTTGTGGGTAATGATTAAGAAAAAGGATATTCCTAACTATATTCAAATTCTCTTTGTGAAATGAAATGTGGGACAAACCTAGAGCTCTGTCAACTAAGTTTTTGATTACTACAATTTTGTTTTGAAAAGGATGAGCCGAAAAGAAATTTAAAATTCTACCTGAATATGTACTTTTCCTATACCAATTGGTTATATTACCATCCTGACCCTTAATTACTTCTACGTCCAAAAAACTGATTCTATTATTGTTCTCTATTTCATGGGTGAACTGAAGTTTTTAATGAAAACTATTAAAAGCATAAAAAGCTGCCTGTAACTTTGCTAGAGGAACACATAATAAGGTATCATCAACATACCGAAAGTAAAAGGGCAAAACAAAATCCAGCTTCTTGAAAGCAAAGACCTCCAAATCATCCATTACTATTTCTGCTAAAATCGGAGAAATGACTGAACCTATGGGAGTACCGAAGTTTTGCCTATGAAAAGATCCATTGAATTTAAAATAAGTTGAGTTCATAATGAAAACTATCCTTTCAATAAAATCTTTTTGACTTAATCGAGTACGTGTTTTTATATTATCCCATCTATTTAAAATTGCCTGTTTAACCAATTCAAGGGGTATACTTGGAAACATTGCACCAACATCCAAAGAAATCATTACATGGTCATCAGGAACAGTTTTTTGAATAATAATTTTTTGGAATTCCCAACTATTTTTAATATTGTATTTGGAAGTTGTAATTGAGTCTTCAAGTATAAAATTAAAGTTTTGTTCTAAAAATTTCGTGGGAGTGTTAATAGTTGAAATAATCAATCTCAAAGGATAGCCATCTTTATGAATCTTTCTCAAACCATAACATCTTGCAAGAACTGTGTCTTTGGTATTTATATCAGTCCATCTTATATCCTTTTCCAAAAGTCCTTTCTTTCTCAAATTGTCTAGAATCTTGAAAGTGTCTCTTCTTAATTGTCTCAACGAATTTTCATTCAATAATAATTCAAAGTTATCACGATTGGAAAGTAAATCCTCCATATTCCTAATATAATCCGATTTCTTCATACAAACTGTAATATTTCCTTTATCAGCATTCATGATATGGGAGGATTTAAAAGAGAAAGTGAAAGTGAAAGGGTGCGTGCAAAAGAAGGTATTTAAAAAGAAGAAGAAAGGAATGGTGAAGCCGTGGTGGGATAGGGAATTTAAAATGATGAAAAGGAAGGTGAAGAGGAAATATAAGAAGTGGAAAGAGGGTACTGCGAAAAGGGAGGAGTACGTAGAAGTGAGGAAGGGGTTTAGATTGATGTGTAAGAAGAAAGAACAGGAAAAGGAGAAAGAGCTGGAGGAGGAGTTAGGAAATGTTAAGACAGAGGGGGACGTCTGGAAGATAATAAATAGGTTTAGGAAGCGAAGAGTAGGGATAAGCGAGAAGATAGGGAGTGAGGAGTGGAGGGAGTTTTTTAAAGAATAATTTCAGGGCTCAGATTCAAGGAAGAGAGATGATGGGAGTAGAAGAACGGGGGAGGCAGAGATGGAGGAGTTGAATGACGAGGAGATAGAGAAACAGATAAGGAAGTTAAGAAGGTCAAAATCAGCAGGGCTGGATGGGGTAGAGAACGAAGCATGGCTGTTTAGTACACAAGAGGTTAGGGAGAGGCTGAAGGAGGTAGTGAAGAAAGTATGGAGGGGGGAGGTATTCCCACGGGGGTGGAGAGAAGGGTTAATAGTATCTCTGTATAAGAAAAGAGATAGGGATAGGCAGGAAAATTATAGAGGAATTACGCTAATGAATACGGCGTATAAAGTATACGCGATGGTGGTGGCGGAGAGGCTGCGAAAGGATGTCGAGGGGAAAGGAATATTGCCGGAGATGCAGGCGGGCTTTTGGGCAGGTAGGAGTACTATCGATAATATCTACGTTCTGCAGCACATTGTGGATAGAGAATTAGCGAAGAAGGGGTCGAGAGTGTACGCGTTTTTTGTGGATCTAAAAGGCGCGTTTCCGTCGGTGGATAGGGGGAGGTTGTGGGAGGCTATGGAGGATAGGGGAGTGGAGAGAGGCCTGATCGAGAGGGTAAGGGAGGTATATGAAGAGACCAAAGATAAGGTAAGAGGAGGACAGGGGATTTCGGAGGGATTCTGGATGGATAGGGGATTAAGAGAAGGGTGTCCGCTTAGCCCAACGCTTTTTGCGATTTTAATAGCGGATATGGAAAGTAAGCTGGAGGGCGGAGTAGTAGGAGGAGTCAGGATAGGAGGGGTTAGAATTTGGTCGCTAGCGTATGCAGATGACATAGTGTTGGTGGCAAAAAGCGAGGAGGCCTTAAAGGAAATGATGAAGAGGTTGAGAAGACACCTGGATAAGAACAGGTTAGAACTGAATGCGGAAAAGTCCAAGGTTATGGTTTTCAGAAAAGTGGAAGTGGAAGGGAAAGGCGGTGCAGGAGGTGAAAGAGTTTGTGTACCTGGGCTTCTTGTTTCGGGGGAATGGCGGAGTGGATGGTCACATAAAAGAGAGAGTGAGGAGGGCAAATGTGGTGATGAGGCAGGTGTGGGGGTTGGGAAAGAAGTTATTCGCAGATGATTTTGGAAGGAGAATGAAATTGTTTGACTCACTAGTGATGAGTGTCCTATTGTATGGAGTAGAGGTGTGGGGGTAGAAGGAAAGCGAAGAGGTAAATAGGACACAGGAGAGGTATGTAAAGTGGACGCTGGGGCTGGCAAGGAACACGCCTAATTATATTGTCAGGAGGCTTGTTAGGGAGTGTTGGTGGGAGAAGGAGAACAGGAGAGGGGGTGGGAAGATGGAGGTTGAAAGAGAAAGGTATTTTAGAACGAATGGACTGCAGATGGATGAAGTGAGAAGGATGCATGAGGAAGGAAGGAAGGTATATGAGTTGGTTAAGAAAAACAGCATGGAGAGAGAGAAGACAGCAGGGGAAGAGAGAATAAGAGAGACAAGGTTTAATGGGAACTATGTGTGGATTATGCCAAGGGCGAGAGCGCAATATTTGTGTGAGAAAGGAGAGAAAGGAAGTCAGGAGCTTATAGCGAGGATGAGATGTGGGTGCATGGAGGGTTATAATAGGTTCTGGCTTGCTAGGGAAAAGAGGATGTGTGAACTATGTGGGAAGGGGGAGGCAAGAGTGGAGCATTGGTTGGAGGAGTGCGTAGAGGTGGGAAGGAGTGATATAAGCATGGAGGTACTGATGCATGAAAGGGGGGACAAAAGGGCAGTAGCATGGGTGAAGAGAGTCTTGGGTAAGATGGAGAAGAAGAGAAGGAAGAAGGAAGAGGAATGGAGAAGGAAAGATTGTAAATAGAGGAGGAAGTAAATATAAGTAAATGTAAATATTGTAAATAGTAGATAAGTATTAAGGATTAGCCGCGGAGGCAGAGTTTGGTAATGCGAGGCAAAGCAAGAAGGTAGGGACATGCGTGCGAGGCGAGGCGAAGCGAGGAAGGCAATACGATAAGAGCGAGCGGCGTTAGAGATAAGGTGTGGACGGATGTTAGTTTTAAGAAAATTCTGTAAAAAATGGAAGTGTAAGCAAGTCAATTTTTTAAGGCAAGCAGGCTAAAAAATAAACGTTTATCTATCTATCAGCATTCATGCAAATTATATCAGGGCTGTTTTCGACAAGTGTAAAACCTTGTTTCGGAAATCCTGTTGATCTAATATTGGAATTTTGTGTATACTTGATGAAACATCTTTGACTATTTCCATAATTTGTTCCGATTTACTTTTAATCACATGGTTACTAAAACCTTTACCTAATCTGAGAATATCTGTAACTGAATCAGGAATTTGAATATTTGCCAAATTTACAAACCAAGGATCCTTCTCTTCTTTTTAAAAAAATTTGTGTAAATTTAAATTTTGCTCTTGAATGTTAGTTTATTGATCAATCAAAATAGAAAGTTTGTTCTCATGTTTTTTATCATCGTTTAAAAATCTTCGATTAAGGAAAATCTGATGTTTTAAAAGATCAATGATTTTATCTTGTGGCAAACATACTTCTAATTCACTTTTGATTCTGGAAATTTTTACTTTTAAAAAATTAAAATGATTTGAAACAGCCCACATTCAGTTGTCAGGTATCGAGGTGATAGCGTCGTTATTTCGTCGCTGTTCCTACCTGCTCTAATTTTTCTTGCCTTGATAAGGGTGCTGTGTGAGCACCGAAAAGTTGGTAAATATTGTGCATGCTTTCATATTGTGATTTGATAATAATAAAAATGACGAAAGAAATAAAAAAGAGAAGGAAGGGAATTTGGTTGGTTGCCTTCTCATTTTTCTTTCCTCTTTTTTATTTTTGTGCAAAGAAACCAATTTTTTTGTTTTTAGGAATTGCAATAGGAGCATTTTGTGGTGTTTGTCCAAATTTGATCGTTGAATTCTTGTTTTATTTTCAGGAATTCTATACATTAACTTGATTATTGGACGTTAAGTGGGATTTTGAATTTGATTTTAATCTAATCTAAAATTCTTAAATTTCGACTCGATTAATTTCAGCAGTTTCACTCTAGGGTGCACGATAATACAATTACAATATTTTTACTTCTCGCAATTATATTCTTTTGCACACAAGTGTAATCCAATTCATTTGTCACATCAGGACATTTTTTAAAACCTGTAATTATTAAAAAAGTGAATCAGAGAAACTCGTTTTATTTCAAAAATTAGCCCAACTTAAATATTACAGCAAAAAAAATCGATATTTCTATAATTACACCTGAATAACTCAACTTGCAAATGTAATTAAATAAAAACGGAAAGATTAAATAAAATTAACAGTACTTCTCAATTTAAGTACGATTTAAAAAAAATTATTAAATTAAACACTTGAAGCATCTGCAGACACAAATATGTAGGGATTGTAAATTCTACATAGATTTCTTAAGTCTATCGAGCTGAGATAGTGGAATATTTCACACGCTATAGAAAAAGGTATCTTCGTCTCAAAAGTTTTGTTAAGAATTTTCAAACTCATCTCTAATAGGTTGTTCTTGTTCACACCCCTTTTAATCTGATGGCTCAAATCTTCTGAATATAAAGGAAACCGTTCTCCGAAATCCATACCCTGTATGGCTTCGATCAGGTCTTCATTCCTAGCATAGATTGTTAATTGATCTTCATTTGCTCTCAAAAGATCGAAATAGGTTACTCGGCCACTGATCACCATGTTCTTCATTTCTTTAATTTCCTCTTTGCAACCTTGATAGAATCCCTGAGAAAAAATACTGTTTACCAGCCACAAATGTTCTTCTTTTATTTCCATGCCAGCACCTTCTATTCTGGCAACTGCTTTTGTCATAATACGAGCCCCTTTTCTGAACCTCTCACATTCCTGCCTAATATCATTGTTTAGAAAGAAAGTATATAACATTCTTGGGTATGAAAGAATCTGTCTATTACTGTCAGTAGAGCTATCCAAGTTGAAAATCTCTAATTCAACATCATATACATTAAGTCTAAATCGTTTTGTTAGATGATTAATCATATTACCAAAACTTCTTCTCAACAATTTTAAACCTTCTTCATAATCAGTGTTATAATTTATTAGTAGCTTCAATCCGGTAACATATCCTCCAATACAGCCCGTCATAAAAGGGACTCCTTCATTATCAGAACACTCTGGGTTAGTCAAAGGAGAACCATGCTCTAAAAGAAGTTCAAATATTGTAAAGATCTTGTTATTATCCTGGATATCTTCTTCGATCTCGTTTGCTTTTTTTTCTAAACGATCTTCTATTTCACAGCAAATCAGACGCTCAATGGGTAAAAGATCAATATTGATTTCAGTTAGATCAGCGCCGCATTCCACTAAGAACTTGATCATTTTTGTGTCTGATCTTTGAAAAATAGCATAATGGAGTACGGAAAAGCCATATTTGTGCTTTTCTTTAAGAGAGGCTCCTTTCCTTAAAAGCAGCTTACACATATCAATATCGTTTTCCGTTATAGCATGAAAGATAGCCGTAACTCCACACGAACCTAAATTACTAACATGAGCGCCATGCTCAATTAGTTTTGATACAATTTGCTGATTGCGCAAATCAACAGCGAAGTGAAGAGGAAAATCGCCTGCAACATAGTGATTAACGGATGCTCCGTTATTCAGAAGGAACTCAACTATTTCTGCACTTTCTGATACAACAGCATCCTGCAAGGGCGTACGGACGCCATTCAAGAATGATCTGTCTGCGAGTTTTAAGGGATCCATGTACTTAAAAAGTAGTTCAACAATTCCTAAGTTTGACTTTTGAATGGCTTCAAAGAATGGACGGAAATCTTCTGCTCCAGCCTCAACATCCGCACCAGCTTCCAAAAGACAAGAAACAACTTCTTCATATCCCAAATCTACTGCCAGGAAGAGAGGTGTCTTATTACAATCAGATTTCGCGTTTACATCGGCCCCATGTTTCAAAAGCAGCTTGACAATTGATGTATTGCCTGTTCGAGCGGCACAATGAATTGGCGTATATCCACCTTTTGCGGATTTAGAAATAATCGAAACGCAGGTCAACAGCTTTTCCAGATTTGATTTCATCTCTCCTTTTCTTCTGTGTATGTGTTGCAAGTTTGCGTGTACGTCAGCCCCATTATTTAAGAGCAGTTCGACGATATCTTTGTGTTCATGGAGAATAGCAGAAATGAGTGATGAAAAAATTCGATGATTATGACCTTTTTTCCCCTTCGGATTTACATTTGCACTACTATCGAGCAGAAGTTTGACGATGTTCTTGTGGCCTCCTTGAGCTGCAGCATGCAGAGGTGTGAGGAATTCTTTGAAATTAGCATTAGGATCGACTCCTAGGTCTAAAAACATTTGAACGACTTCAACATGACCATGAAATGCTGCTAGATACATGGCAATGTAACCTTCCAGCCAATCTTCTTTATTCTTCGCAGAAGTTGATTTTCTACCACTAGCGACTTGATCACGTGTTAAGAGAAGTTTTATTATTTTTTTATTGCCTACTTCAGCAGCACAATAGAAAGGTGTGTAGTCATCATTACAAACATTATTGTTATACTGTCCTTTCTCTAAAAGAAGAGAGACTATGTCTTCGTGAGCGTTCATTACGGCTAAATGGAGGGGTGTACAGTTATCTCGAGAATCCGGCAAGCTCATTGAAGAAATTTTGCATTTACTATTTAAAATTGCAGTAGCAATAGATAATGATCCATTCGTGGCTGCATAATGTAAGGGACTGCAAGAAAATTCATCTATTGTAGGCTTTACTCCAGATTCCAAAAGGAGTTTGACGATTTGTTCATTGTCCTTATGCGCAGCCACGTGAAGAAGTGAAAAACCATTTGGAATTGGTCCAGATAAGAAAAACTCATTAGCAGTTGGTAGGAGAGGCTTTTTTACAGTGTTAGGATCTCCACCTTTTTTCAATAGAAGTTTAACAATATCCGTTTTGTCTGCGGCCACAGCATGAAAGAGTGGTGACAGGCCATGCGAGCAGAGAAAATTAACAGCAGCCCCATTCTCGATAATTTTGGAAACAACATGTTCGTTGCAGATTTCTGGGTTTTCATTTGTCAATGTTTGACAAAGTAAATCGGGGACAGGACGCCCTGATGGTAAAATGTGTTCATCAAAAGTTTTTGAAAGTTTTCTGGCCTTTTTCACATCGCCTCTTGCGATTGCGGAAGGAAATTTCTTTTTAAGTTCGCTTCGAGACATTTTCTGTTGATGTCTGAAAAAAGAAAAGCGTTACAAATTGATTTAGTTTCCGAGCTACATTGTTCGACCTACTGGATTTCCTATCAACAAAAATATTACATGTTTTTGGATTTGGTTAATGAAAAAAAAGTCTTATTACTGAAGGATTAGATATTTCTACTAATAAAAGACACGGACATGTAAAATAGAAGCGAGGTTTATTTCGAACGTAGTGATTCTACAAAATGTTGGAACACACTGAGGAGCTCGCAGCTCTGCGCGGGCTCGTGAGCTTCTACTAATAACCTCTATAGTCTTAAGTTTATTTTCGCTACTACAATTCGGCCCTTCCTGACCACGATCCGTCTCGGATCTGCATTACAATCAAATTTTCAGCATAACTTATAATTAATTCTCAGAGTCTTCTTGGTTGTTAACGGCCTCAACCAATATGTCCTGGAAATTACTTCTTTAGTTTTCGCGAGGCCCAAGTGGCCCATCATATCGTGGTATTTAAAGTTACAGCACATAAAATAACAAATCATTTCCTTTTTTCTTGTACACTATACCATATCGAATTTCGTACGAATCATGCTATTGCTTCTCTAATAGGTTTCGAGTCAAAGCTATTTTCAGACCCTTTCTCGACGGGCGAACTCCTTCTGAGAAAACGACATAACCTAAAAATTCTATCTCTGTAAGCATAAAATAACATTTCTCTAATCTCATTTCTATTCTATTTTTTGACAAACCGAAAAGAACAAAACTTAAAAATTTAGGGTTATTAATGCCCGCGTGTTTCCTATCAAGATTAGTAGCATTATCTACATGCTGGTCGCTTATACACTTTGTTTTTTAAAAAACTAATCGGGCTACTTGAATCAAGTACATAATCTAAATCAATACGTTTACCAGCCGCTGCAATTACGATGACCTTCTTGAAGAATTATTCGTCCTCCGAAGAGACCTCACTGACAAAGTTGACTGCTGCTGCCTTGGCTGTACACTCCTTTGCAATGTGTTCAGGTTCATTGCATTGGTAGCAGCCGTGTTTCTTCGGCTGCCTGCATTGATTGGACGTCTGTCCCGCCATTCTGCAGTTGTAGTATTTGAGTTTTTTAGACGCCTCCTTCCCTGTAGATGTCCCAGTGACCCTGAAATCAGCTGTTTTTAATTCACCCTTGGGATGTCCTTTTAGCGGGTCGGGAGGTAACGAGATTTTGTTAAAAGCCTCTAGCAACCTCAACGAAGAGTCGAATTTTCTCATTCGAGCCTGATTCTTCAGCTGCACATCTGGAATCCCGTCGATCATGTAATCAACTATCTCATCTTCTTCCACGAGGACTTCATTTCCCAGAATCAATATATTGTGGTAGTATTGACTAAATGGCTCACTACGCTGCCATTTTCTTTCTTCGAAAATACGTCGGCGTTCAATTTGCTTCGGACGATGATCGAACATTTTTCTCATTTCTACGAGGAGAACATCCATGCTCATTTCGATATGCTCCGACTTGGAGTGGAACCACTCCAATGCGTTCCCTTTTAGCTTGGGACCAACTAATATCTTCGCACGATTATCGTCGAGTTCATAAGTGGCACTCAATAATAGGATTTGTTTCTCCCAGTCGGAGAAATTGTGATAACTGCCATTGAATTCACTCAAAAGATCACTTATTCCTCTAAGGTTAAAATTCGGGCGAGAGCTTGTAGAACTTCCTTGAGATGGCGAGTCACAACAAGCTTCACGTTGTTTAATTTCCAATTCACGTTGGAGTAGATCTCGCTCTCTTCTCATGAGCTCCATTTCTCGTCTCAAGAGGTCGACTTCGGAAACTTGTTCTAGGCGTCGTCTGTCAGCTGGGTTAACTGCGGCTTCACATTCAGCAGGGTTATCGAATGAAGGTTGATGTTGGACTCCGATGTGATCAGGATTGGAGTTTGTGTCTTCTACCTCGTCCATCCAAGTGCCTTCAGGACAAGTTTCATCCAACCTTGCAATCAAGTCGGCTTCATTCCCAATTGAAGAAAGACCTTTTCTCCTTAAAATGTGTTTGAGATGCGTTATCGTGAAGTTATTAGGATCCTTCATCGTGTGCTGTCAAACTCAGCTGACCGGCTGACAACCATCAATAAACTGTCACTCTACTTTACCCGTCGATAAAATCTCTCACGTATGGTAACACACTGTTTTGCACTGTTGCGCCCGAAGGTTTCCAGTTTCCACACCAGGTGGCACACTGTGACTCTACCCGTCTGTAAAACCTCTCACGTATGGGAACACTGTTTTTCACTGTTGTACCCGGAGGTTTACAATTTCCACACCAGGTGCCACTTTATCGAAAGGAACGTATAGCACTGCACTTATTAAGATGGCGGATTCACTGACCAAACTTACTAAAAAGGCACACAGCCCACAAAAGCACACAGCCCAAAAAGGCACACAGCCCAAAAGGCATACAGCCCACAAAAGCACACAGCCCAAAGAATCACTACGGCGAGTCAAACTTGAGTCACACAGACTCGTTTGCATACGCTTATGTTGTACACAGGAAGTTACAACGATACACGCACAGCAAAATCACATACCTGAACATATCGAGAAAATGCACACAGCAATTCAGTCAGTAATAAGATTTATATCGAAGGGCACACGTCTCAGGACACACAGTCCTTTTCGATTGATCTTAAAACAGTTCTTCGACCGAATCCCTTTACGCCGACGCACGCCTCGCGGACCGAATGGCGTCCCTTTGTTCACGTGAAGTTTATTAAAGGAAATTTCGCGACCGTGGCTTCAGATTTGTTAAAAAGGTTCTGGATGAAGAATCGCGGTACCGATCCCACTTCTGAAAATTGAAGGGTTAGATATTTCTACTAATAAACGACACGGACATGTAAAATAGAAGCGAATTTTATTTCGAACGTAGTGATTCTACAAAATGTCGGAACAGACTGAGGAGCTCGCAACTCTGCGCGGGCTCGTGAGCTTCTACTAGCGACTTCTATAGTATTAAGTTTATTTTCGCTACTACATTATACTCTCAACAGCGAAGGTATTAGATTTGTGTAAAATTTGACCACCCTTCTAGAAATAATTAATTGAAAACAATTCAGAACGATAGAACAAAATTTGAATTGTTTCTAATCGTGTTTCTTAATCGTGTGTGCACGATTGGGAACGATTGAGTGTTGCAAAGTTTCAATCGTTCCCAATCGTTCCCAATCGGGCCAATCGGTAGTAGGATTTTGAGGTTATGAAGTGGCAATTTGATGGCAGCACTTTCGTCTCGCGGGAATTATTTGAAAACGTTTATTTACTTTTTTTCGAGATAACACATTTTAAGCAATATGTTCATGAAAAAAATTGAATAAATGTTTTGTAATAATTTCCGCGAGCTGAGAGTGCTGTTATCAACAAATTTGCCAATGTGGTGAAGTTTTTTCATCAAATTATTCATTTCATTGTCTATAATTTTGTATAAAAAACGTGTAATTTATTAAATAAATTACTTAAAGTATTTTAGGTACAGAACAATTAAAATAAACTGAGAGTAAAGCTATTCAGATTCTTTCTCATCTTCTAATATCCTACGGATATTAGCATTTTTACTTGTTAATTCGTCACCCTCTGTCCCACTATCACTCTTACTTGGAAGATTCATCATTTTAATTTAAAATTCATCTTTTTTGGTAAAACTTCAACTATTTCGTTGAAAATCGATATTTTGCGTTTGAAACTTAAACTATTTGTTTGAAAATTTATGTACTTTGTGGAAAATTTGACTTTTTTTGTAAAAAAATAATCTTTATGACTGAAAATTCATCTTTTTGGCATAAAATTCAACTATTCTTTTTCTTTGAATGTTTTTTGGTTGAAAATTATATATTTTTTTAAAAATGAAAATGTAACTATTATTGCAGTTTAATATTCCAGAATTTTACTTAAAAATTCTTCTCCTTTTATGAACTTTCTTTTTTTGCCTAAAAATTTATTTATTCAATTTTTGGTAGAAAAATTATCTTTTTTAGTTGGAAATTCGTCTTTTGATAGAAATTCATCTTCTTGGTCCAAAATTCAATTATTCTAGTTAAAGATTCACCATTTCAGTAAAAAATTCATCTGTCTGGTTTAAAATTCAACTATTTTAATTAAATATTTACAATTTTATTTGAAAATTCATCACTTCGTTTGTTTGGTTAAACATTAATTTTTTTAAATTGAAATTTAATTATTTAAGTTTTGGTTGACAATTTATATTTTTTAGTAGAAATTAATTTTTTTGCTTGAAAATTTAACTGTTTCAGTTGAATATTCATTGTTTTAGTTGAAAACTCTTATGTTTGGTTTAAAATTTATTTTTTTTTTTACTAAAAATGTTACTATTCCATTTTCGGTTAAAAATTATTAGTTTTTTGGTTCAAAATTTAACTATTTGGTTGAAAATTTGTCTTCTTTAATCAACAATTCAACTATTTTGTTAAAAATTCATGTATTTTGTTGAAAAATTGTATTTTTTGTACAAAATAATTTTTTTTATTTGAAAATTAATCTTCTGGTTTAAAAATTCATCTTTTTGATTGAAAATTCAAGTGTTTCAGTTAAATATTCATAATTTTAGTTGAAACTTTTTTTTTTTAATTTAACTATTCAGTTGAAGATTCATAATTTTATTTGAAAATTCATCACTTTGGTTGAAAATTCAACTTTTTGGTTGAAAATTCGTTTTTTTTTGTTAAAAATTAATTTTTTCAACTAAAAGTTTAACTATTTCATTTTTTGTGTGTAAAAAATTGATATTTTTAGAGGAAAATTTAAGTATTTTTTAAAAATTCATTTATTTTGCAATGTTCTGCTTGTTGTGTTAAAGGATGTTCAGAATGAACGCCATGAATTAAAATAAATGTTTGCGTGTTGCGGCAAATATGAATATGTTACTTTTAGTTGACTGGAAAATTGAAAAACTTGACCGGGAATTTGAAATCGTCCGCCGAATCGCCACCCTTGAAAATGGCTGTGCTTGGGGAAGGAAAACCAGTTGTTGCAATGATTCCTGCATGTATTTAATACAATTTTGAAGTATTTCACCTGTAAATACTACAATTTTTAATGTTTAAATTTAAAACTAGTTTAATCTGTAACAGTTTTTGAATAGTTAAATCTCCTAGTCCATTTCTGTCAATTATTGCTAATTTATTTAACTTTTTAATTACATAAAGCCTTCTGAACAATCTAATACTATAAAATAAAAAATTTGAAACCTTTAAAATTCAAAGATTTTAAGATTAGGCATTGCAAACCAAATTATTTGAAATATTCAAAATTGAGTATTTTAAATATTTAAAACTAGAAATTTGCTATAATTTCAAATCAAACTTATTTATAAATTCAAAATTGTTATGCTGCAAGATATTTAAAAAGATTGTATAAGTTTTTCTACTAAAAATTAAAAGAATTTAATGAGTTACCTACACTTTATTTAGTCCGAGTTTCAAAATATTGGCGCCATCCTACGTTCTAATGATTCCAATCGTTTTCAATTGGGTATCCATTATTCTGAATCAGAGGTTAAGTTGTCACTACAGCATTTTGATATTGCGATTTTTTTACATTTTTAAACGTTTTTTTACGCTTTCAAACGAAAAATATCAACAATATGAATTTAAAAAGAAGTAAATAAACGTTTTACAATAATATGCTCGCTAAATCAAACTATTACTGCCTACTTGATAAAGACACTATATCACTGTCACATCGTTAGATGACATGATTTTTACGTACCGTTAACCCACATAATTTCGACTCTTCATTCGGTATACCGCCTGAACAAACATTCTATTTTTTGTACTTGAAATTTTTGTCGAATTGTTAAAAATTTAATTTCCAACCTATAAACACGTGCGCGTCATGTGTGTTACAAACGAAAACTGCAGAGGGCGCACTGCAGGCAAGTGCATTTACTCAATTCAACCCGATTGGAAACAATTGACACAATTAACAACAATTTAAAACGATTCAACTTTTGATCACTCTTAATCGTTATGAATCGTGTCCAGTCGATTATTTCTAGAAGGGCAGTCCGTTTTTTTTGTCGAATTTTTTGTTAAATTATTTGTCATGGCTATTCGTAGTACTCAAAAGAACGAACAATTTACCCTTATGATTTTTTTCGATAAAAAAAATTGCCAGAGTTATAGCATTTACAAAATTTAAAAAAAAATGAAAATTTTAAGCCAAACAGTGCACGATATGAAAAAAGTCTAGAAGAGAAAAACGTTGCTTTTTGAGCACCCTAAAAGATTATCATAACAACTTTTTGAATTTATTTTGAAAATTGAAATTTTTTTCGCACAAAGAATGAAAAATAAAAAATTTCATTTTGCGGTCAAACAGGTAACGCGAGATAAAACGCCTGTTGAGTAGCTACGACATCGGCACCAATTTGGAACTATTGAGAAGAAATCTGAATTTCAATCAATATTAACAAGAAATCTTATAGTAAATAATTAATTTCAAACCGTCGTAGTATAACATTATTCATTAAAATGAACTGATATTCATTGCTCTTTTTCATTAACGTTGCTGCAGTATCTTCGCGATACCGAATAGTTCGCGTGTCAGATGGCGCTGTTGTCAAGGTCGAAGAGGTACCCTACAGGCGTAATAAACTGTCAAGCGCAAAGCAAGAGATCCAAGAGACGCGCGCCGTAGGCGCGCTCAGCGCGCAGATTTTTTTTCTTGTTTTACTTAAAGAAACCTTACAAATTTTAATGATGCTAATATTGCATTTTTTGACTATTTTGAAGTGGCTTAAAAAGCGTAGTTAAAAAAAGCATTTTTAATCAAAGTTTTGTTTTCTAAAATATGATTCTACGTTATTGCTTATGAAAAAATACAAATTCGCAATAATTTTTGAAACCATAGACAATTTTTCAAATTTCCCAAACCTGAAAAAAACCAATCTATTTTATCAAACTTGAAAGACTTTCAGACCATAGCATCTCCTCTTGAACAATCCCTGTCCCCTACAAACTTGACTTCCCTTTCCTTTTCTCGTTTCTAATGAGTTGTTCTATAGTGAGTAGAATTTTTGACTACAAAGAAGGCTTTAAAAATACTTGAATTTTCAACGACATGATTAAACTTTTAACAAAATAGTTGAATTTTTAACCAAGTATAGTTCAGTTCCCAAACAAAAAAGATTAACTTTCGAAAAAAGATTTAACATTTCGTATTTTATGTATGAATTTATGAATTCTCAATCCAAAATGATGATTTTTTAACGAGCGTAAAAGTCTAAATTTGACTGAGAAAAAAGTTCCGGCCCACTTTTTGTCCTACGTGATTTGAAAGAGTATAAAATAAGCTATTTTTTAAAACAGAAATTTTTTTTTAATATGTTTTTTTTTTCAAAATATCAATTTCAATTTTGATTTTCGAAAAAAAAAAAAAAATAAGGAATATATATCGCTATTACAGTCTCAAAGTACATGAAAAAAGCTTTCCAAACCACTATTATAAAAGTCCAGTATTCTATTGAACCGAATATGCTGAAATTTTAACACGTTCTGCACATCAGTGGCTATGGCGGGAGCTAGGATCTTTTTTTCCCCGTTCATTATTGTCTGGTTTATAGCCCGATTTCCGAGAAAAAAATGTTCCTTTTTTTTAGAAGTCCGCCATTTTGTTATTTTTCACTCAAAATAAAAATACTATCTCAGGACAGAATGACAAGCCTACAGAACAATAATCAATTTGATTTTTTTGATTCAGATGTCCTGAAGTGACGCAATCACCCGGGCCAGCCATATACCTTTTTTTTTTAGATGCTCACTTGCTCCGAAAAAATACTAAAAAAAATATTGTGAAAAAAAAACTAAAAAAATATTGTAAAAAAAAAACTAAAAAAATATTGTAAAAAAAAAATTTTGTTTGTACAGTTTTAGATAGCAACAATAGCATATAAAAAATTTGAAATGATTGCATTTTATTTTTTAAATCGCGAAAACAGCTTTAAAAAAGTGTCAGTTACCAGAGTTACCAGAGGAATTTTGAACTGAGAAGATTAATTTTCTACTAAAAAATACGAATTTTCCACCGAATACATGAATTTTTAACTAGGAAAAGATAAATTTTCAACTACAAATGTAATACAGTGAAGTATCGCTTATTTTAAGGTTAGCGAATCGTAAAGATTCGAAAATTTCAAGGCTGGAGGGGCCCCCACCTCTACCGCGAGTCGTCAGGTTATTTTTGTCAAGCGACGTTCATCAGCACGAGTCGATCTTTTGTACACCTTCACCCCCTACTCTTTAGCTTAAGTCTAAGACCCGTGTCGCTTACTTGCTTCACGCGCTTGACCAGTGCTCCCAATCTTGCTCTCCAACCGCACTGCGCATGCGTCGCGCCGAATTTCTGATTGGCTGCATAGCGCGCGCTTATTTAAAATGTTCAAAATATGCAAATTATTTGTTTTAAACAAATAATAATTAGAAAATGCATAAAAATACATTTTCCATTACAAAATAAACTTTCGCAGTCATAGATATAATAATAATTTGATTTCACTGCTGAAAACACATTATTCTGTTGCAATTAATTATGAGGAAAAATTTGTCTTTCTTCGATGTCCGAAGGAATAATGTGTTTTCAGCAGTGAAATCAAATAGTTATTATATCTATGACTGCGAAAGTTTATTTTGCAATGAAAAATGTATTTTTATGCATTTTCTATTTGTTATTTGTGTAAAACAAATAATTTGCATATTTTGAACATTTTAAATAAGCGCGCGCTATGCAGCCAATCAGAAATTCGGCACGACGCATGCGCAGTGCGGTTGGAGAGCAAGATTGGTAGCGCTGCGCTTGACTTCAGAGAGGTTATAAACATGAAAATTTGAAAATCAAAAGTACACGACACATTTTTTCATCTTCGTATCTTGTTAGTTTCATTATTATTTCTGAAATGTCTATAGGTCAAATATAATCTTCAAAGTATGAAAGATGAATCAAAATTAGGCTTATTAAATAAAATTCAATTAAAACATAATAAATAACTCTATCAAAATCATCGAAATATTATTTTATTTATCCCTCATCTGTTATGAATTTTAAAATTTATTATGGTAATTAAATAACGAAAAAAATACTACCCTCAATCCGAATTAATTCGGATTGGAAATTCAGTGTATATCAATCCGAGTTCAGATTCATTCGGATTGAAACTTTGGTTCGGATTGATTCGTTTTGGAGTTCGGATTGAACCGCATTGAGTCGGATTAATTTTTAAACGATTTGGGTCAAACGAAATGTATAACTTTTTTCGGATTGGTTCGGATACGGATTCCGGATTGGTTCGGAAGGAATTCCTATTCGATACTTTCATCAGGGAAGATAGCAGTTTACAAGCGCTTACTAAAAAAAAACGTTCGGTAGAAAAAAAGGACTCTACCGGTCGGTAGAGCAGGTCTTTTGTATTAGTACGGTAGAAATACTATTTATTGACTGTATTTTCAACTTACCGAAAATTTATTCATAAATCAGATGAAAAGCTTTTTTTAGTACATTTTATTATTGCCGGTCTGCACAGAAACAATATAAATAACGCAAAACAGCTGATCGCTTTGACTGTTCCAAAGATTGTCGACAATCAGTGCTCCCAATTTTGGTATCTTTTCGCACTGCGCATGCGTCGCGTCGACAAACAGAATAGGGATTTCAGATTCGGTGGGAAAAATCCAAGATGTCTGCAAACGGAGGGCCAAACAGTAATACCAATTTCATGGCACGAAACTTTATTTTTTCAAATATAATTGCGGGAAAATTTAGAATATTAAAAAAATGTTATTAAGTTTTAAATTTGAACATTTAATTATGTATTAATATATATTAATATTAATATGACACCAATGTTAATATTAACAGGGAAATTAACTTTATTTTCTAAGCAAACTTTCCAATTTTCTGAGCTAATATTTTCAAAGTATCAAACAATAAACATAATTCCTATTTATTTACAAACAATATCTTTGCTATTTATCGCAGGCTTTACAATTTTTTCGGTTTTCTCCTTTTTGCATTTTTTTCTTGTTTTCCAATTAAATGCGAACTAAATTAATAGAACTCAATAAGGAAATCCAACTATTTTTCGTCGAAACTTCATTTTTTCATTTTTTCTTTTTCCAACCGTAAACTCCCTAGTTTATCATTAGTCATATATTATTATTATTTTTTACGTTATTTTTTGATAGGACGCGTAGTTTTTGTTTTAATCGCGAAAAATAACATTGCCATACAACCTTTTTGACTTCACAGGAAATCAAATTCTGTTTCCATGTCCCGGATAGACCAGGTTAAGCGTACATTGCGGGACTTTGAGATTTGTCGGTGCAAATACTACCGGTCAGATCCCGAATACGCCCGGATAGACGCTTCATTTGAACTTCGAGGAAATGAATGTTTGTTTTCGTGTCCCAGATAGGTCCCGGATACACCAGGTTAGACGCTTCATTTGATCTTAGAGGAAATGAATATCTGTTTTCGTGTCCCCAATAGGTACCAGATAGACCCGGATAAACGTAAAGTGTAGGACTTGTTTCTTACTTCAACAGTAAACTCCCAGATAGGTCCCGGATAGACGCTTCATTTGAACTTTAAGGAAATGAATTTTCGTTTCAGTGTCCCAAATAAGTCACAGATAGACCCGGATTAACGGAAAGTGTAGGACTTGTTTCTTTTTTCAACAGTAAACTCCCAGATAGGTTCCGGATAGATGCTTCATTTGAACTTTAAGGAAATGAATATCTGTTTT
>CAKNYM010043702.1:0-48311 GCA_932195095.1 Andricus curvator | reverse complement strand
CCGGATAGATGCTTCATTTGAACTTTAAGGAAATGAATATCTGTTTTCGTGTCCCTAATAGGTACCAAATAGACCCGGATAAACGTAAAGTGTAGGACTTGTTTCTTACTTCAACAGTTAACTCCCATAAGGGTCCCGGATAGACGCTTCATTTGAACTTTAAGGAAATGAATTTTTGTTTCAGTTTCCCAAATAAGTCACAGATAGACCCGGGTAAACGTAAAGTGCAGGACTTGTTTCTTTTCTCAACAGTAAACTCCCAGATAGACGCTTCATTTGAAGTTCGAGGAAATGAATTTTTGTTTCCTTGTCCCAAATAAGTCCCCGATAGACCCGGATAAACATAACCTGTAGGACAACACTTGTTGATGTTGCTCAAAATGTTGTAAATAAATTTTTCTCGTCTCGTACGGCAGTTTGTTAAATTCGTACCGAAATGTCGGTACGCAGTCATAGCCTAAATTGTAACATATTACATAAAATTGCTCACTAATTTGACTGTATTTTTAACTTACCGAAAATTAATTTATAAATCAGATTAAAAGCTTTATGTAGTATATTTTATTATTGCCGGCTTGGACAAAAACAATATAAATGACGCAAAACAGCCGATCGGCAATCGCTTTGATTGTTCCAAAGGTTGTCGACAATCAGTGCTCCCAATTTTGGTATCTTTTCGTACTGCGCACGCATCGCGTCGACAACAATAGGTATTTCAGATTGGGTGGGGGAAATCCAAGATGTCTGCAAGCCGAGGGCCAAACAATAATACCGATTGCATGGGACGAAACTTTATTATTTTATTAACTTGGAAAAAATGTTTTTTCACCATAGGTGTATTTAAATATTATATTTTGCAGGGTTGTAAAGTTTCAAATAGTAGGGCGGGAAAATTTAGAATATTAAAAAAATGTTATTAAGTATTGAATTTGAACATTTAATTACGTATTAACATATTATATTATTATTATCATCGATTAGCGATTCGAACTCGAAAGTTCATCGCCTCATCTACCCGAAACCGCCACGCATCTCTATCCTGTGCATTCTCCATCCAGTTTATGTAATCATGTCCTAGTTCTTTTAGATCATCCCTTACATTTTTCTCCCATCTGATTCTCGGTCTGCCTAGAGGTCTCTTACCAATCGGTTTCCCTCTTAAAACTTGCGCCACTGTTCTTTCATTGCCCATTCTTATTACATGCCCCGCCCATCTTAATTTACGCGCTTTCATTACTCTATTAATATTTGCTGACCCGTAGAGAGCGTGCAGCTCATAATTATGCAGTTTCCTCCATTCACCAGTCTCTTCGTCCCTCTTTGGACCATAGATTTTTCTAAGTACTTTATTTTCAAAAACTCTAAACCTATTCTCCTCTCCTTTCGTCAGCGCCCACGTTTCACACCCGTACATAACGACCGGCATTATTATTGTTTTGTAAATTCTTATTTTGATGTTTCTAGATAGCAATCGCGATTTTAGTAGTGTATTTGCTGCATAATAGCACCCATTGCCAGCGTGCAGCCGTGCGTTGATTTCCGTTTTAATATTATTTTTGCTAGTTATAATAGACCCGAGGTATTTAAACTCGTTAACCCTTTCGAATTTCATATTTCCGGCCATAAGATCCCCGCCTACATTACTTTGTTCGGATCTGACGACAGTCATATATTTTGTCTTTGATTCGCTAACTTCCAAACCAATATCTTTGGCTTTTGTGATCAAGATTTCTGCGTTTTTAGCTACGGTTTCTTTATCATCCCCTAGTAAGTCGAGATCACCCGCATACCCGAGAATTTGTATTATCCCATTGAGGGTAGCACCGGTCGGATTCACTTGTACTTGTCGACCACGTATTCTAAAACTAAGTTGAAAAGGACGCACGAAAGTGCATCGCCCTGTTTCAGGCCATCGCGGATCGAAAACTCTTCTGATAAACTTCCGTTTGCACGTATTCTACCCCTACTGCCGCTTAAGGAAATTTCGATAAGTCTAGCTAATTTTCTTGGTACACCCAAGAACTCTAGGATCCAGTACATTCGTGCGCGTATAATAGAATCGTAAGCTTTTTTGAAATCGACAAATAGCTGATGCACTACTTCATTAAATTCCCATTTCTTTTCTAACAGTTGTCTAATTGTAAACATTTGATCGCTTGTAGATCGGTTTCGGCGGAATCCACACTGGTAATCCCCAATGATTTCCTCGGCAAAAGGAGTTAGTCTACTTAAGATTACATTGGACAGGATCTTATAACATGAAGGCACAAGTGAAATTCCCCGATAATTGTTACAATTCGTTTTATCGCCTTTTTTAAAGATAGGAATAATAATAGAGGTATTCCATTCCTCCGGCATGCGTTCTGTTTTCCAAACTGCGCGTATTAATTTACAAATTTGCCTTGTGAGGCAAGGGCCTCCATTTTTTATCAGTTCTGACGGTAGGTCGTCGATGCCCGCGGCTTTGTTATTTTTTAACTTCTTTATGGCCATTTCTATTTCTATATCAGTAGGATCATCAATTAATAGATCAACAGTGTGGATTTCACCGAGATTACCTTCAACGGGGGCTTCGCGTACATTTAATAACTTATCGAAATAGTTTTTCCATAAATTCAGTCTCTCTGTCGCATCGGCTACTAGATTGCCATTTTCGTCCCTCATTACTTCCGTTCTACTTTGAAAGCCTTTCCTTATAAAATTGATTCCCCTGTACATCTCACGCGGGTTATTTTGTTTATTATGCGTTTCTATTGCTAGTATTTTATTCTTTTCGCACTCCCTTTTCTTGGATCTATAAAGCCTATTTGTACTTTTACTAATATCGAGATACTTCTTATGTGTTTGATCGCACTTATTTTGTAAACTAATTAGTTTGGCCTTCCGACGTTTTTCAAACCAAAGTTTGCACTCTTCGTCAAACCATGGTTTGCCTTTGGTTACTTTCTTTAAACCTATGGTAAGTTTCGCGGTCGTGATAACCCCCATTCCTCTCTGGGTCTAAGTATGGGAGCTTTCCGACTTTGACAAGGACCGTGTCAACTTGTCGTCAGACACATTACAGTTTCATCCTCGTATCCTAACATCCCCCTGCAAGGCAGCGCGCCTACTGGCATCAATACCCCTTTGGCCCTGTGCAGGCGAATCATTCCACACATCCCTTGCGGGCAGTGTCATCGCTTCGGTGTCCAATGGGGCAGCAGGATTTTTCCCTTACAAGATTTTTAGTTTTGGTTCGGGTAGAGTTTCTAGGTGGATACTCGCTGCACCTCGGCTTGCCAGAACCCACCCATTGCGTATGAACGCGAATGGGTGAGTCCCCCCAAGCCACGGTTGTCGTGTACCTATTTTCTACCAGTGCTAAGCTCACCACACTCACGACTGGTTCCTATCGGCTGTCCGCGACTGCTTATTCTTGTATTCGCAGTTAACCTTAAGGGCTGTTCAGCCTTACGGGCCGTTCCTCTATCCGCAACCTGAGGACGCGCTACGTAGTGGTGATAGGAAACCCACCGATCAGACGTATTAACATATATTAATATTAATATGATACCAATGTTTATATTAATAGGAAAATTCACTTCATTTTTTAAGCAAAATTTTCAGTTTTCTGAGCTAATATTTTCACAGTCATAAAGATTTAAAGAATAAACAAAATTCCTATTTATTTACAAATAATATCTTTGCTATTTATCGCAGGCTTTACAATATTTTCCATTTTCTCCTCTTTTCATTTTTTTCCAATTAAATGCGAACTAAATTAATAGAAGTCAATAAGAAAATCTAAATATTTTTCATTGAAAATTCATTCTTTTTGGTTGAAAAGTTTATTATTCTATTTTTGGCTGAAAATTCATATATTTTGTTGATAATTTAATTACGTGGTTAAAATTGAACTAATTTGTTGAAAATTCAATAATTTTGTTAAATAGTCATTCTTTTTTTTTTTGAAAACTCAACTGTTTTGATCAAAAAATTATTTTTTTATGTCAAAAATTCAACTACAGTCAACTCTTGCGTATTTCAAGACGCACCTATTTCAAGTCCCCCATGCTGGCCCATTTCAAATTGCGCAGTTCCGTCACCTTCCACCACGATCTAGGTATGGTCTCGCCCGAGGCAATGATTGACCAATTAAAAAGAGGCCCGAAGAGCGGGAAGCACTCGTTGGTTTGAATTGAGTATTTTAGCATGACGTCATGGAAATGCATACGACTTTTTGGAGAAAATATTCTAAACGTAAAAGTAAGTCATAAATGTTCGAATAGTGATATTTTTGTCAAGTGTAGAATCTATTTTCTCAGTCATGTTCCATTCTTTTGTCGATTGACGACCTTTCAGTATCACGAAATAAAATATCCAAAATTTCAGGTTAGTGTAAATCAGATCGGGTACTCCAACTGATAAAAGGATGAAACAGAATTGCGCGAATGTATTCTACACATGAAAAATATTACTTAAATAATATATAAATATAATAAAAATAAATATACCTAAAAATATTACTATTATGACTTACTTTTACGTTTAGAATATTTTTCCCAAAAAGGCGTATGCAGTCTTATGCCAAGAGCTATGCTAACCTTCCTGACATTTCGACTTATCCTAGCATGACCGTGACGTCATGCTACAATATTCGCTATTCTCCGTAATATTTGGGTCGTTTTTTGATTCTATTATATTGATTTTTAGTTGACAAATTGTACTATTTCAAGGAAATGATATATTTGACATGTCGTACGTCAACAAAAACACTGACATGCATGCAGTGATGCTACAGAGTGTCCAGAGACAGTGTGGCAACCTAGCCGGATGTCGCCATTTTCCGAAAGGATGCCACCATTTTACGTCTAGGTTTTCTATAGTGTAGTATATCTATATATACCAAAATATCTATGAGAAAACTGAGCTAATCAGCAAAAATGACACTAGGTTGCCACACTGTCTCTGGACCCTCTGTAAGTGATGCTAACAAACCGCGACCTTTTCAACTGCGCATGTGCCGAAAAGCGCGGATCTATTTAAAATTACAAAGTATAAACTTGTAATATTACATTAATAATAAATTATAATTTATTATTAATTATTTGAAGAAATGAGCTATTTCTTAGATTAGATAGAACGTCGCTTGAAAACAATAACCTGAAGGTCGCGGTAGATGTGGGGGGCCCTCCAGCCATCAAATGATCGAACCGTTACGTTTCAAGACAGATTTTTTTATTGAAGATTCATAATTTTAGTTGAAAATTCATCTCTTCGGATGATAATGTAATTGTTTTCTTAAACATTTAACTCTTTTGTTGGAATTTCAACTTTTTTGGCAGTAAATTTTTTCTTCTTGCTCAAAAATTTGTTTTTTGGGTTGAAAATTCATCTATTTTTACTGGAACAAAATATAAACCAATTTTTCCTCAAAATTTTCGGGTGAACGTTCTAAAGAGATTCTAAAACATTGAGATCTGCCAGACCTGTGCGTATTTTGTTAATTAAGGGGGTTGGAACCAGGCCCTTCCAAAAAATCGTTTTACAAAAACAGTTTTGAGATTAGCCAATTTTTCACTCTGAATACAGACTTTCAAAACAGGAGTAGGCCCTTTTTGAACCCATTGCAACTAATAGTTTACGAGATTTTTGTTGGAAGTTCTTTAATGTGTCCTTTTCAAATTAGTTCAGCTAGAAGGTTAAAAAAATTAAATAGTTACCTACCTTTAGGTACTTAAAATTTATGAAATATGGTCGTTGAGTGCAAATGATCCCAGTGTGCCGAACAAGGGTTAATTTAGAAAATAAAAAAGATGACGTTGAAAGCAAAGTTAATATCTAGAATTTTTTATTAGATTAGCAAAGTGTATAGTATACACTAGCATGGAGTGAAAATGCTACAATTAATCAAATCGTTTCAGCACATTCTTTGAAAATGTCCGAAAAACATGTCTTTTGGATTGAGTTAGATATATGAGTGAAAAACTTAATTATGTCGAACCTAACATTTCTTCAACCACCAGGAGAAAATTTTCTTCCTTGAAACAAAAATATTAGCATGTTTCAAGTTTGACGTATATAACTTTTTCCAAAAAGCTGTGCATTGAGCTCAATGAAAAAAATGTTTTTTAAAGTTTTCAAAAAATTCTAAATAAGGCAAAACAATTATTTTTGTTTGAACAATTTCAGATTTTCTTTTTTACTTTTTTTTGATATCCACACATTTTTTCCCTCAGCACAAACGACTTGATTAATTTTAGCTTTTTCACTCAGCCCTAGAATACACGGTAATACAATTAAAATAAAGTGAATATTTTTACTTTTCGCAATTCATTGATCACATGGGGACATTTTTTTAAAACTTAAATTATAAGAAAAGTAGATCAATAGAAACTGCAAGGACTATATACGAACTCGCTTTATATTCAAAATTAGTAAAATTAAAATGTTACAGAATAAAAATATCTATATTTCTATAGTCACACTTGAATAACTCAAACTGAAAATGTTATGAAAGAAAAACATAAAGATTAAACAAAATGAACATTACTGCTCAATTTAAGTTCAATTTTAAAAAGAAGTTGTGAAATTAAACATTTTGAGCATCTGCAGACACAAATATGTAGGGATTGTAAATTCTACATAGATTTCTTAAGTCTATCGAGCTGACATAGTTGAATATTTTACACGCTATAAGAAAAGGTATCTTCGTCTCAAAAGCTTTGTTCAGAATTTGCAAACTCAACTCTAATAAGTTGTTCTTGTTCACACCCCTCTTAATCTGATGGCTCAAATCTTCTGAATATAAAGGAAAGAGTTTTCCGAAATGAAAACCTTCTATGGCTACGATGAGGTCTTCATTCCTAGCATAGGTTGTTAATTGATCTTCATTTGCTCTCAAAAGATCGAAACAGGTTACTCGACCGCTGATTATCGTGTTCTTCATTTCTTTAATTTCCTCTTTGCAACGTTGATAGAAACTTCGAGCAAAGGCACTGTTTACCAGCCACAAATGTTCTTCTTTTATTTTCATACCACCACCTTCCTTTCTAGCAACCGCTTGTGTCATAATTCTAGCCACTTTTCTGACCCTCTCACATTTTTGTCTAAACTCAGCGAAATCATTATTTAGATAAAGAAAATCAAACATTCTAGGGTACGGAAGAATCTGTCTATTATTATCATAGCTATCCAAATTAAAAATCTCTGACTCAACTTTCTTGGCGTTATGTACAAATTGTCTTGATAGACGATGAAAAATTCCAACAAAGATTTTTCTCAACTCTTTTAACCCTTCTTCAAACTCGATGTCATAATTTATTAGTAACTTTACTCCTGTAATATATCCATAACTACAAGCGGCCCAGAATGGAGAACGCACTTCCAGATCAGAACCCTCTAGTTTAGTTAAAGGAGAACCATGCTCTAAAAGAAGTTTAAGTATCGTCACGATCTCGTCATTATCCTGGATGTCTTCGGTGTTCCCTTTAGCTATTTCTTCCGCATGATCTGCCATTGCGCAGCAAATTAGACGCTCGATGGGTAAAATATCACCTACGATTTCAGTTAAATCAGCTCCGCACTCCACTAAGAACTTTATCATTTTATCTAATCTTTGAATAATAGCATAATGGAGTACGGACGAACCATATTTGTCCTTTGCTTTAAGAGAGGCCCCTTTCTTTAAGAGCAGTTTACACATATCAATATCGCTTTTCGTTATAGCATGGAAGAGAGCCGTTATTCCACGCGAACATAAATGACTAACATGAGCGCCATGCTCAATTAGTTTTGATACAATCTCCAGATTGTGCAAATTAATAGCCAAGTGGAGAGGAAAATCATCGTCAACGTAGTGATTAACAGATGCTCCGTTTTTTAGAAGGAACTCAACTATTTCAGCACTTTTAACTACTACAGCATATTGTAACGGCGTGTATACACCTTCCAAGAATGAGTTACATGCGAGTTTCAAGGGATCCATGTACTTATAAAGTAGTTCAACCATTCTTAAATTTCGGTTTTGAATGGCTGTGATGAATGGATGGCGATCTTCTGCACCAGCATTAACATCCGCACCAGCGTCAATATCTGCACCAGCTTCCAAAAGACAAGCAACAACTTCTTCATGTTCCAACATTACTGCCATTATGAGAGGTGTCTTATTAGAGTCAGATTTTGCATTTACATCAGCCCCACGCTTTAAAAGCAACTTGACAATCGATGTATTGCCTACTGTGGCGGCACAATTAATTGGTGTAAATCCATTAATGTTTCTGTCAGAAGAAATAATCAAGTCATAGGTCAACAGCTTTTCAAGCTTTGATTTCACCTCTCCTTTTTTTTCGTGTATGTTTTGCAATTTTGCGTGTATGTCAGCCCCATTATTCAACAGCAATTCGACGATATCTTCGTGTCCATGGAGAATAGCTGGAAAGAGTGGTGGCAAAATTCGATGATCAAAATGACCCTTTTCCCCTTCGGATTTACATTTGCACCATTATCCAGAAGAAGACTGGCGATGTTCTTGTGGCCTCGTTGAGCTGCTGCATGCAGAGGTGTTAAGTAATCCTTGAAATTGGCATTTGGGTCGACTCCTAGGTCCAAAAACATTTGAACAACTTCGACATGACCACGAAATGCTGCTACATACATGGCAATGTAACATTCGAGCCAATCTCTTGGTAAGAGAAGTTCTATTATTTTTTTATTACCCACTAGAGCAGCACTATAGAAAGGTGTGAAGCCATCTTGAGAAACATGATCGTCATATATTCCTTTCTCTAAAAGGAGAGAGACTATGTCTTCGTGATCGTTTATTATGGCTAAATGGAGAGGTGTATAGTTATTTAGAAAATCCGGCAAGTTCATTAATGAAATTTCGCAATTTCTATTTAAAATTGCAGTAACAATAGACAAGGATCCATTTATGGCTGCATAATGTAATGGACTGCAACAAAGTTCATTTATTGTAGGCTTTACACCACATTCCAAAAGAAATTTGACGATGTCTTCATTTTTATTATGAGCAGCAATGTGGAGAAGTGAAAAACCATTTGGAATCTGTAGCTGTCCAGATAAGAAAAACTCATTAGCACCTGTTAAAAGAGGCTTTTTTACAGTAGTGGGATCTGCGCCACTTTTCAATAGAAGTTTAACAATATCCGTTTTGTTTGCGACCCCTGCATGAAAGAGTGGCGAAAGGCCATGCGAACAGAGAAAATTAACAGGAGCCCCATTCGCGAGAATTTTGGAAACAACATATTCGTTGCAGATTTCTGGATTTTCATTTGTCAAAGTTTGACACAGTAAATCGTGGACAGGACGCCACGATGGTAAGAAAGGATCACCAAAAGCTCTTGAAAGATCTCTGGCCTTTTCCACATCACCTTTCGCGATGGCGGCAGCGAATTCTTTTTTAAGTGCGCTTGGAGACATTTTCGGCTGCTACCTGAAAAGAGAAAAGCGTTACAGATTGATTTATTTTCCAAGCTACATTAATTCTGTAAGGGGTCGTCCATTTATAACGTACCTAACGCTTTTTAGACAATTTTTGAACCCTCTTTCTACTCTGGTAATCATACCGTAACAAAAGGCAATGCCCCCCGCCCCCTAATTGTTACATAACTTTCGGTAATCTGATTTTTCATTATAAATATGTACAAAACTAAAAATATAAAAAATGGCGGCCAATTAAATATTCCAAAACTAGGTCACTGCTGTAATTTTCAATTTAAATATTTGTAAACTCTGCTAGAAAAAAAGGTTGACTTCAAAAATCATCCTATCCTATGATCCCAGAAGTCCAAAATTTTGACAAATGCAAGACGGCGGCTAATATTGTCAAACTTCCTTTTTCTAGCAAAGTTTAAAAATATTTCATTGAAAACTGCAGAAATAAGCTATTTTTTAAATTTTTAATTGACCGCCATCGTGGATTATTTCCAAATTTTTGCTTTTGGATGGGTAAATTTTAACTGATTTCAATAAAATTTGGGGGACATTCTATTTTTGGGCATTCGCGTTAGAACCGCGAGTACGAGCAAACGTTTTCCGAAAAATTTAAAATAAGGACCACCTTAATGTAGAGCATATTCTGAGAAATTTTTAGCAGTACCCGATTCTTTATCTTAAAATTCTTATTGACAATAAATTAATCAAGTTAATAAGTTAAGTTAAGTTATTTCGAATATTCCATTTGCTCAATTCTCATTTGTATTTACTATAATATGTTCTTCTTTCTGAAATTTCTTTTTTGCACTGTAAAAATAAAGCACAATGAAATATAAATTGCTTTGAGCTGGAATTGTAAAAGCCAATAGAATTAAGCATCATTTTTATCGATTTCCATATTCACAATTAAAAACGAGGTTTACTCTGCCAACTTCTGCATACGATGATTCTTATAGATTTCACAAATAATATAGTCACATTCAATTGCTTTGTTTCAAATGGTCTTTGGTTCAATCGAGTTCAGCGCAATCGATTACCTGCCACAATCGATATGAATGAAATCGAAGAAACAAAATGGCGACGCAAGACGCACTGATAGCGATTTTCCCAAGATTTTGGGTTAAAATCACGGAAATTTTCGGATATTCCTAATTTCCCATAGTGTTTTCAGTACAGCATATTTGTTCTAGTTATTTATTGACTCAATCTATTTTTTTTAAGTCAATAATGCAAATGGAATATTTGAAATATGGAAAGTTATGAAATTTCCTATTTCTATGTTTTGAGGGGAAATCTTTGCTGTGGGGAGTCAAAAGGAATCAACGTTAAATAATGTTTTAAATAAAATTTTATTGACGTCTTGCCGAAAACATAGATTTGGAAAATACAATCTTAGATAATACCGTTAATTTATTTTCAATAGGGAATAAAGAGTAGGGCACACCCCTGTTGGAAGTAAAAAGATATAGATCCTATCTTTCTGAATAATTTTGAATCTTTATGATCGAAATAGATAGAGAAAATGTATCCCATTCTATCTCTTTAATCTAAATTCGCGTCTATCTTTTTCAATACTCTCTGTTCTATCTCATCCTATACTTTATCTATCAACGTCAATTTTTTTCTATCTCTCTATCAATCTGAACTACCGTTATCTTTTTCAATCTCCCTTTCCCTATATCTTCTTATCCTCGATCTATCCGCGTCAATCTTTTTCTATCTTTTTGTTTATATAAATTCACGTTTTTCTTTTCCAATCTCCCTTTCTCTATCTCATCCTATCCTCCTTCTATCAACGTCAATATTTTTTTATCTCTCAATCAATCTAAACACCCTTCATCTTTTTCAATCTCCTTTTCCCTATCTCTTCTTATCCTCGATCTATCCGCGTCAATCTTTTTCTATCTTTTTGTCTATATAAATTCACGTCTTTCTTTTTCAATCTCCTTTTCTCTATCTCATCCTACCCTGCTTCTATCGACGTCAATCTTTTTCTATATTTTTGTCTATATTAATTCACGTCTTTCATTTCCAATCTCCTTTTCTCTATCTCATCCTATCCTCCTTCAATCAACGTCAATATTTTTCTATTTCTCTATCAGTCGAAACTACCGTTATCTTTTTCAATCTCCTTTTACCCTATCTAGAGAAAAGATAGAGAAAAGGGTATTGAAGAAGATAGACGTAAATTTATATCGTAAAATAGATAGAGAAAGATAGACGTTGATAGATGTATGATACAGTGAGATAGGGAAGAGGAATTGAAAAAGATAAATGGAAATTTAGATTAATTCAGAGATAGAAAAATATTGACGTGGATAGATAAAGGATAGGATGAGATAGAGAAGAGGGTATAGAAGAAGATAGCCATGCATTCAGATTGAAAAATGGATAGATATTATGTAGGCACATAAGCATGGACGTAACGTTGTCTTTCTGATACGTGGTCAAAGTCAAATTAATTTTTGTAATGCATTTTTTAACTTTTCGATGGTCTCCCCAATTTTGAGGGATAGAAAAAGATAAGAGTCATCGGTCACGAAGTATACAGAAAGAGAATGAAAAAGATTGAAATTAGTAATAGATAGACGAAGGGATAGATAAAGATAAGAGTCTTCGGTACCGAAGGATAGAAAAAGAGATTGAAAAAGATTAAAATTCGTAATAGATAGATAGACTAAGGGATAGAAAAAGATTGACGCGGATAGATCGAGGATAAGAAAAGATACGGAAAAGGAGATTGAAAAAGATAACAGGAGTTTAGATTGATAGAGAGATAGAAAAATATTGACGTTGATAGAGCAGGATGTGATGAGATAGAGAAAAGGAGATTGGAAAAGAAAAACGTGAATTTATATAGACAAAAATATAGAAAAAGATTGGCGTGGATAGATCGAGGATAAGAAGGGATAGGGAAAAGGAGATTGAAAAAGATAAAGGGAGTTTAGATTGAATGAGAGATAGAAAAAGATTGACGTTTATAGAAGCAGGATAGGATGAGATAGAGAAAAGGAGATTGGAAAAGAAAGACGTGAATTTATATAAACAAAAAGATAGAAAAAGATTGACGTCGATAGAAGCAGGGTAGGATGAGATAGAGAAAAGGAGATTGGAAAAGAAAGACGTGAATTTATAGATAGATAAACGTTTATTTTTTAGCCTGCTGGCCTTAAAAAATTGACTCGCTTACACTTCCATTTTTTTTACAGAATTTTCTTAAAACTAACCCTTAAAACTAACATCCTTCCACACCTTATCTCTAACGCCGCTCGCTCTTATCGCATTGCCTTCCTCGCTTCGCCTCGCCTCGCTCGCATGTCCCTACTTTCTTGCTTTGCCTCGCATTACCAAACTCTGCTTCCGCGACTAATACCTAATACTTATCTACTATTTACAATATTTACATTTACTTATATTTACTTCCTCCTCTATTTACAATATTTCCTTCTCCATTCCTCTTCCTCCTTCCTTCTCTTCTTCTCCATCTTGCCCAAGACTCCCTTCACCCATGCTACTGCCCTTTTGTCCCCCCTTTCATGCATCAATACCTCCATGCTTATCCCACTCCTTTCCACCTCTACGCACTCCTCCAACCAGTGCTCCACTCTTGCCTCCCCCTTCCCACATAGTTCACACATCCTCTTTTCCCTAGCGAGCCAGAACCTATTGAAACCCTCCATGCACCCACATCTCATCTTCGCTACAAGCTCCTGACTTCCTTTTTCTCCTTTCTCACACAAATATTGCGCTCTCGCCCTTGGCATAATCCACACATAGTTCCCATTAAACCTTGTATCTCTTATTCTCTCTTCCCCTGCTGTCTTCTCTCTCTCCATGCTGTTTTTCTTAACCAACTCATATACCTTCCTTCCCTCCTCATGCATCCTTCTCACTTCATCCATCTGCAGTCCATTCGTTCTAAAATACCTTTCTCTTTCAACCTCCATCCGCCCATCCCCTCTCCTGTTCTCCTTCTCCCACCTAAATTTCCTAACCAGCTTACTTCCCCCCTCTTCCAACAATTTCTCCTAATATTTACACGCTCGACTCCCCGCTAGAATCCCTACACTCGTTCTCCCCGTCTCCCTCCTGACAATATAATTAGGCGTGTCCCTTGTCAAATGCTTTTTCTACACTGAGCGAAGAATTCCCGTGTAGTTCGGGTTCACACCCCAATAGTTCGTGTGCTTTCTCTTTTTTTTTGTTTCACACGAAGGTTTGGCGCGCTTGCACTACTGACACGTGCGATCACCCCAACCATTCGGGTGCTCACCTGAAACAGCAGCGGCCGAAGTGGTGGGGCGCCCGCCCGAATAGTTGGGGAGCTTGCACGAATGATTCAGGAGATTCGAGTCGTCAACCGCGATGGATGTTGCGCGTTCGACGTTTGCGCATGTTCGCTAATGGTTTGATTTTTCGACTCATGAGCAAGCAAAGAATAATGTTTTATATTTCTCTTACCTTCGTTAAGGATTATCCAAAGAAAAACCAGATAAAAATCATGAACAATAAAATCGACCTAAACTAGAAACAGTTTCATTCGGGCAGAGCCTGATGTTCATCAGCTGCGGCCATTAGCGAACATGCGCAAACGTCGAACGCGCAACATCCAACGCGGTTGACGACTCGAATCTCCCGAATCATTCGTGCAAGCTCCCCAACTATTCGGGCGGACGCCCCACCACTTCGGCCGCTGCTGTTTCAGGTGAGCACCCGAATGGTTGGGGTGATCGCACGTCTCAGTAGTGCAAGCGCGCCAAACCTTCGTGTGAAACAGAAAAAAAGAGAAAGCACCCGAACTCTTGGGGTGTGAACCCGAACTACACGGGAATTCTTCGCTCAGTGTAGGTCAATAAATGCACAGAAAACTTTCTTTCCTACTCTCAAGTTTTTTTCTGTGATCTGTCTTAGGCTAAATATCTGATCTGTGCATGATCTTCCTGGCATAAAACCACTTTGGACTTCCCATATCTTTTCTTCTGTGATTTCCATTACCCTACGAATAAGTATTTTTGAGTATTTTTTACTTACGGTACTTAGTAGACTGATACCTCTGTAATTGCTGCAGTTGCTTTTGTCTCCCTTTCTTTTGTATATTGGTACGATAATCGCTTTTCTCCAATCGTCTGGGACTTCTCCCGTCTCGATACATAAATTTATCAATTCGCACAACCTGTGAGTCTTTTAAAGCGTCTACTATCCCGTCTATATCATATAGCATTTCACCTTTGCTGTTTCTCATGCTGGGAAACTCTGTACTTTTACTTTCCTTCAACTGTTTATATAATAGTTTCATAATTCCTTCAAAGCTGTTTTGTATTTTCCTCTCTTCTTCTGTTCTGATTTTCTCTTTACTCTCTTTGACTAGTCGTTTAACTTTCCTCTTTTTGTGTCTGTAATCATTTTCAAGTCTATTTCTCTCCTCATCACTGAGACCTGTAATGTGCAACGTTCTTTCGTGCGCTTCTTTCTTTTCTTTTTGGGCTGCTTCAATTTCATCATTCCACCATGCATCACCAGATTTTCTTCCTACAACCGCCGTACCACATACTACGGTCGCAGTTTTAACGATGATATCCTGTAGCAAAGTCCACATGCCCTCTATATCTTTATTGTTTGATAGCCCCTTCCAAACTGTCTCATATATACGTTCGTTTAACCTATTTTGAAAGGCTATTCGCACTTCCGGTTTCTGTAAATTTTCAATCTTTATTCGCGTTTTTTTTCGTTCTCTTTCTTCTCCATCCCCGCCCTAAATTTATTTTGGAGACTCAGAGGTAATGATCAGCATTGCATTCGGAACCCCTCATGACTCTTGTATCTTTAACTAGTTCTCTTAGTCTTTCATCCGCAATAACAAAGTCAATTATACTGTGGCTATTTCCTTTACGCCAGGTGTACATGTGGATCATTTTATGTCTAAACCAAGTATTTGTAATAAATAGGCCCTTTTCTAAGCATAAGCTAACTAATTTTTCCCCGTTATAATTTTTTCTTGTTGGACCCCCAAATTTACCTAGCACCCTTTCTGTATCTGTATCCTGACGTTGAACACCGACCCATCCGTTCATATCTCCTAGCAGAATTATTCTTTCACCTTAATTGCAAATACATATTGTATCATTTAAAGTGTCCCAGAAGGAATCTTTGACTTCTCTCGGGTTGCTATCAACTGGGGCGTAGCACGCTATGATAAATAATCTTCTGATTCCTACCTTCATTCTAGCCCGCAACAATCTGGGAGATACAAATCCATGATGTTTGAGATGTTGGTTTGCTTTTTCATTCATGATTAAACCGACCTCCTGATTACCATGTGATTCACTGTCTACTCCTGACCATATTTCAAAACCGCCTTTCAACACTCCATTTTCTATGTTTTTACTTTCGCAACACTTTTTCTTCGTCTCAGGTACACATAAAATATCTAGTTTCCTTGCATGCATAGTTTCTCGTAGTTCTCTTACTTCAAGATCATTCACTCCTCTAGCATTCCAAACACCCAGTCTCCAGTCATCGCCTGAAACTCGACCTTTACGTTTGCCGTGTGTATGCATTTCGCCAATCAACACAGAAAAAACAGAAGATAAACTTTACATCGATTTCCGTTCAAAGATTCGCTGCAACAAAAATTAACCTTGTCGAATAAACTTTTACACGAAACTGAGATAATTCCGTGTTTTTAAACTGTCTCGGAATAATTTGTCAGCGAAAAAGCGTCTTCTGCTACGAAGTTGACAGCAGTGCAAAGAACAGTAAGGTATGAATGACATTGGTCTGGAAATCAGGACACCAGATTTTTAAAAACATTGCACTTATTACCTTTTCATTTTAAAAATAATTGCACTTATTGCGGACGAATGGTTATATATTTTTCATGACTGTCAATAAAGCACTCGACAACATTGGAAAAAGTCGCCATATTTACTATGATCTTAACCATAATTCATAAGTCATGAGATAGGAATTTCCGTTTTGAAAGTTTCGAGATCCGTCAGTATTGCAGTTTAATATAAAAGCCTTTTTACAGAGTAAAATTTTGAAGCTAAAAGATGATTTCTGAACAACTACAACTCCTATCGACCTTATTTCATGCTTCAAATTTTTATTATCATTCAACAAGTTAATTTTCAAACAGAAAAATCAGGAAAAAATGTTTCTTCATTTTTCGAAAATTCAGAAAAATAATTTTTTGAACTCAGCAGTTTTGCTAGGTATGAGGACACCCTGAATCGTAAAATTTCATTTTAAAAAGTTATTAAATAAATCTTTATCAAAAATATTGAATGTAAATTGAAAATCTTAATTTTGTACTGTAGATAACATTTTATATTAAGACAATACATACATACATAGATTAGCAGTTTGAACTCGAAAGTTCATTGCCTCACTACCCGATTCGGGTAGTGTTTCTAGGTGGATATTTTCTACCAATGTGGGCCCACCACACCCAGGACGGGCCAACAGCACGCAGGTATTCCTGAACGGTTACCCATCCAAGTACTAACCGCGCCCAACAATGCTTAACTTCAGTGATCTTACGAGAACTGGTGTTTTCAGCGTGGTATCGCGGTTGGCATATTAAGACAATATTGATGGAAATTTAAGTATATTCTATCAGGTATTTCAGGTTGGGAAATCAAAGATGTCTGCAAGCTGAGGGATAAACAATAATACCAATTGCATTGGGATAAAACTTAACTTTTTTCAAAACTCTGAAAAAAATGGTTTCTCCATAAGTGTATTTGGACATTATTCTTTATTTTCTAAAAACTATTCAATTAAATTATAAAATCCATTAAAAAGGTGGAATGATTTTATTATTTAATTAAATAGCTTTCTCGAAATGAAAAACAATATCCAAATACACTTATGGTGAAAAATTGGAAAGACTGAAAAATTCTCGAGACTGTAAAATTCCTGAATTAGAAAATCCCCGAATAATTAAATTCCCGAATAGGAAAATTCCATAATAATAAAATTCCCGGAGAGTTTATAATATTACCGAAATTAAAAATTCCCGAATGATGAAATTCCCGACAGTTTATGATATTACCGAATTGGTAAATTCCAGACGTAAAATTGCCGAATTCCAGAACATCCAAACTAGAAAATTCCCCAATTATAAAATTCCCGAATTTAGACAAATGAAAAAATTTTTTCATGAATATTATTTATTTATTAAAAATACAATAATCAAATATTTTCATCAAAACAAAATTGTAATGTTTGAAGTTTCTAAAATTACTGCTTAAATCTTAAATAACAATTATTGAAAAAATATATTTTTGGATGAAAATTTTTGGTCGACTGAAAAATCCTATAAAATAAAATTCATGACTCTGTCAAATTCCCGAATTGGGAATTTCCCGAATAATAAAATTTTCGAATATGTAATAAACTTCGCGAATTGGAAAATTTCCGAATTATAAGATATCCCAACTGGAAAATTCCTGAATTATAAAACTCTTGAAAGAATGGAAAAAATTGTTTTCCAATCAATATTATTTATTTATTAAAAATACAATTATCAAATATTTGTATAAAAAAAAAATATATTTTTTCCTGATCAAAGTTTCTAAAATTATTTTTTGAATTCGAAATAACAATACTTGAAGACAATTTTCATCCAGAAATATATTTTTTTTTCTCAATTATTGTTATTTCAAAGTTAAACAATAATTTTAGAAACTTTAAACATTAAAAATAATGTTTTTCTTTATAAAAATATTTGATTATTATATTTTTTTCAATTCGGGAATTTTCTAGTTCAGATATTTTATAATTTGGCCATTTTCTATCAGGAATTTAAAAATTCGGTAATATTATAAACTGTTGGGAATTATCCATTTCGGTAATATCGTAACCTGTTCGGAAATTTTTTAATCGGGAATTTTCCAATTCGGGAATTTCATTATTCGGGAATTTTATCAATCGGGAATTTAATAAATATTCGAAAATTTTATTATTCGGGAATTGGACAGAGTTGGGAATTTTATTTTCCGGGACATTAAAAATTTTCTTAAATAGAAATATTTGATTATTGTATTCTCAATAAATAAATAAATAATATTCATTTGAAAAAAATTAATTATTCAAATTCGGGAATTTTCTAATTCAGATATCTTATAATTCAGCAACTTTCTGTCGGAAATTTTCAAATTCGGTAATATTATTAACTGCCGGGAATTTTCAAATTCGGTAATATTATTAACTGTTCGGGAATTTTATTAATCGCGAATTTTCCAGCTCGGAAATTTTACAGTGTCGAGAATTTTATTTTCGGGATTTTTCAGTCGGTCCGAAAAATCATTTTTGTCCAAGCTGTAACTTTTGGCTGTAAAAACTTTCGCCAGGGTATATGTCTTACTGCAGATTCAAAATCGAGTTGTTAATTTCTGTTAGCCTAAGAGCAGACAATTTTTGTTAGCCTAAGGGCGGCAAATGCCTAGATCCGCCGTTGAATGTTCCAACTTCAAAATTAATTCGATTCCTATTTTTCGTTTTGTTCCTAACCTACAATACCGACTGTGGCAGAAAGTATCACGATAAAATCTTTAAAGATCGATTACCATCTTATGAACTACATAAGCCATGGAGTAATCTTTAAAGATGGTGCCGATGGTTGTTGTTATTGTGTCAAGTTCTTTATTTACATTCACGAAAAATACGTTTTGAATCGTCAGCGAAAAGTCTAATTATTTTTAAAATAAGAAATAGGTAAGTAAAAAGTTGTTTTAACTCTGGTGTCCTGATTTATAGCTTTTCGCTCTTACTTTGCCGTTTTTCCAGGGCTTCAAAGGACGTAGCAGACGACAGCTTTTATTCCATCGTAAGATAAACTTTCGCCAAATAGCATGTAACCTTTAACAGCCGAAAATTTAACATGCAACAAAATTTAACTTCAGTTTTTTCTGTGAAAGTTTCAGTCCATTCCGAGGCTACTTTATTGTTTGTATTATTCATGTTTAGATTGTACACCGAACTATCACCTTTATGCGTGAAATTTGTTTTGTGAGCCGAAATCATGTCCAAGTTAAGTGATTATTCGTCATACGGTGGAGAGTCTAGTTGTAACGTCAGTCCCACCAAAACTTTTGTTACTGGGATGGGGGGGGGGGGGTGAGGACAGAGAAAGGGAACCGAGTCTCAATTGGTTGGTGATTTATGCTGAGAAGGTTACCAGCCTTCAGCAGCGTTCTATGAGATAGGAGTTATTACGTAATCATCTGCCGAATACCGGCCCACGTCTAAACGAGGAGCCAATAACTCTTTTTTTTTTAATTTTGAAAAAGAGTTATGTATAGATATATATTAAATTTTCTCTTGCTTGAAATATTAAAATAGTTATAATAATTGAACTGCAAATTTTGATCTCTAAAAATGTTTGAAGATATTTTACTTCAGCAAAAATTAATAGAAATTGGTATAAAAGAAAAACTTATCTTTGAAAAAAGGTTTCGAGCTCTTCTATTTTCTGTCCACTTTTCAGATTATACTTGAGTTACGAGGTATAATTAAATTGAAAAACTATACGCGGTAAAAAAAATCTTGTATGAAATTTTTTGTACAAAGATACACAGTTTAAAGGAAAAATGATCAAAATTTTAGAATTTTATATTTGGTTTCATTCGCAGTTTTATTAAATGAAAAAAATCAGTACGAGTTTCTATGTTAATGTTATATTACTGGGACTTCAAGTTTGCCTTCAATTTGACAATGACCCATATTCGGTACAGAATATATATAATAAATAAAATTTATATTTTGCATTTCAGATTTATTCGGAAAGAAATCGGAAGCAAAGTTCACATGCAACGACATACAATTCGGACAGGATCGGAACGGTACCTCTTTCCGACTCTTTTCATTAGATATGTTCGATTATGTTCTTTATTTTTTATGACACCATAAATCTGTATTATTGCGAAAAAATAAATCCTGAAGGATTTTATACATGAGATATTTTTCTAGAATTTGTTTAGAGAAACAATTTCATTTACTTAAATTTTTTTTTTGTATCTTGTGTCGTTTTGGCAAAAAAGGATAATTTCCGTTTTTTTAAACAAACAAAAAATCTCTCCCAGGCGTTAGCACAAAGCAGACTATAACGGAATATACTCTTCACATTAGTACGAATCTAGAAAAAAATCAAGAGGAAAAAAAAACGTTGCGGTTTCTGAGTAAATGTACTTTGAATATTTTCAGAAAAACTGACGCCATTTTGTTAATTTTTAACTTTATTGAAGTTTTACAACGGATTTCGAAAAAGGATGAAAAAATCCGTCGTAATTCGTATAATTTGAACTATAAGTAAATAAATTATTAAAGTTAATCGATAACAACACACGAGAATGCATAATCTCACTTTTTTATAAGGGACATATTTTTGTGCAGCCTCGCACCACAAAAATGCAGTACAAAAAGCGATAGCCTACATTGCAACATATAATATAAAATTGCTCACTACATTTGAGTGTATTTTTAACTTACCAAAACCTATAGGTATATGAAGATTAAAAGCTTTATTTAGTATGTTTTATTTTGACTTGACTGCTTGCATAAAGTGACAAAAACAATAAAAATTAAATTAAAACAACTGATTGCTTTAATTGTTCCACAGATGGCATAAATCAAGGTCATGAATTAAAGCCTATTTCATACCTCTGCTTGCCTAGAGGGAGAGTTGAGACACGTGGGAATCGTTTCTGATTTGTTAGGGCCAACCGGAATACGGAAGTCGTTTTTAGCGCGCGATTTTCAAATAGCAACCAATCGCAATGCCGGAACTTTTTCAATCTAAATTCACGTTTATCTTTTTCAATACTTCTCTATCTCATCATATCCTTTGTCTATTCACGTCAATCTTTCTCTATCTCTTTGTCAATTTAAATGCACGTCAATATTTTTCTATCTCTCGGTTAATCTAAATTTCCTTCTATCTTTTTCAAGCTGCTCTTCTCTATCTCGTCCTATTCTGTATCTATCCATGTCAATCTTTTTCTATCTCTGTTAATCTAAATTACCATTTACCTTTTTTTTTCAATCTCGTATTTTCTATCTCATCCCATATTATATCTAGCAAAATCTATGTTTTTCTATCTCTTGGTCAATCTGAATGTACGTCTATCTTTTTCAATCCTCTCTTCTCTATCTCATTATCCTTTATCTATCCACGTCAACCTGAAGTTTTTGCCGCTAGGTGGCTAACGGTAAAAGTAACCAACAAGTGAAATCAGTCTTTGCCGTTTTGCCAAGTTCGACAGAGTTATCGACTATAGTACGGAAATGAATTTTATATAAGCAAATAGTTTGTAAACAGAGTGACAATAGAATGAATGAAGCCTGAAACAAAGACCTTGGATTCTAATGGGCCCAAGTGGGGAACCATACATAACAATTTTGTGAGGCTCTTCACTTGGGGTGATCGCTAGAAAGATTGATCAGCAACCTGGGTCGGAGCAGTGTTGCGGAATAAACGTGTCATTTGAATAAATGACACGAGAATTCCAGATCAATCTAAACCATATATACCTAACACCTATATACCTATCTACTTTACACCTATATACCTATCTAACTTGTACCTATATACTCTATACCAATGCACCCATATACCCAATACTATTTTCCAACCGAGCAAGTCACGCCTACCCCGAAAGGGAAATGGCTTAATGGTATAATAATAATAATAATGGACGTCAGTTTTCTTTCTGGGGTGGGATTCGCATGCCCTCTAAACCAGTTGATCGAATATCTCTTTTTATCGTATGAAATTAGACGGAAACGTCCGATCGTTTCAAAACGATCGGATATCTCTGTCTAATTTAATACGGTAGAAAGAGAGATTCGGTCAACTAGATTAGAGGGAATCGGAATCCCACCCCTGATACGTGGTGAACGTCAAATTAATTCTGTAAATAAATTGATATGCTCCTTACTTTTGGTTGGATATTTGTGGGAAGTAGTTAGAAGGATATTCGTCAGGGATAATAGATTTTCATCTATGGTGAGGAGGTGAGAAGGAGTTATCTCATGGGATAATAAGAGACAGGAGAGGTAGGGGAACCATAGGAGGGAGTGAGAGGAAATGTTGCCATTTTTGTAGAGGAGGGATGTATGGTGGATAATTTTCGAGAGGTGAAAGGAGGGTGTGAGGTGTCTATCTCATAAGATAGAGGGAGATGGCAGGTTGGAAGAGTGATCTGGAGAGTACCAGAGGAGGGAGTGAGAGGATAAATGTCGAGCGAGGTGGAAAGGGGGGAGTGATGTATCTATCTCCTAAGATAGAAAGAGATAGCGAGTTGAGCGGGTGTTTTTGATTTCGATTCTCTCCTGGAAAGAGCTGAGTTAGAGTAGTGTTGATTTGTTGGTCGTGGGAGAGGAAAGATGTTAGTCAGTGTATCGGCTAAGAGGGCTGGTATGCCAACTGTCTCAGCGGAAACGGGCAGGCTGGTATGCCAGCTAACCCGTTAGCGGACGAAAGACGGGGGAGAAGTTAAGTGACCAGTGAAAAAACGTAGAATTGTGTGTTTTCGAATTTTCTTTATTCAATTTGTTGATCCTTACCATGGTGAAATTACAGATAAGCAAGTTGGAAAGTAAGGCGTTGTAGTTCGTTGTTGCTTCCTCACAAGAGGGCGAAGGAGATGCGTCGTCAATGGTCCTCTGGCTGGCATCCAGCTAGAGGACTCTGGCGGTCGAGAGAGAGAGATCTGTTGTGCACGGCAATGGCTTGCGGTGGAAACCTATGGCTGGCATCCAGCTGTAGGGTTTAAGTGAGAGGGTTCTGGCATCCAGCTCTCAAACACTTCTGACGTTCTGGGCCCGTGCGCGCCCTTTTAACGGGGAGGCTATGTGGGCGTTGCGTGGCAGTCGAGCGGAGAGGGTAGAAAATCGTTGGTGGGAGATGCGCGCGTCGAGCTACGCGCACGCTCTACTCGCGACTCTCGCCTCTACTCGCTCTGCCGGCTTGCTGACGTCACTTCGCGGAGTACCTATTTCTCTCTCTCTCTCTCTTACTCGCAGGTCTAATTACTAGTTATTATTATTTTAATATGGTTGCCTACTGAATGAATAAACGTCGTCTGCGAGAGTGTTTTAAATCTACCAATAAAAAAGTCTCGCTCTATGCGAGCCGCGTATAACAAAATTCATTACATTTTCGATGTTTTCCTGAATTTTAAGGGATAGAAATTAATGAGTACACAATCGCGGAAGGTAGAAAAAGAGATAGACAAAGATTAAATTTATGTTAAAGAGATAGAATGAAATAAAGAAAATGGTAGCGGTCCTGGGTTACGAAAGAAAGTAGGGTTGTGAGTCCATGAAACGTTTTATTGAAACATTGAAAATTTCATGAAACAATGAAACGTTTCATGGGACCAAAGTTTCTGAAACGTTTGTAAGTTCCACAAGCACGTATGCGCTTGCGCACTCATGTCAGATTGAGGTTAGGTCATTTAACACAGTTAACGGACCCAAATGTTCAAAGTGGATTTAAACTTTCTTAGAGTTAAAAAAGCAATGTTACTAAATATTCTCGAAAATATCGAACACATTGTTGTCGAAAAAGAGAAAATTTAAATTTTAAATAATTGTTTAGTATTGGGAAATAATTCTGTTCTCAACATTTTGCTACCGCACTATAATTTGTAAACTTTTTTACATTTTCAAAGAGATAAGAAAAATGAAATTATTGGCAAAAACTTATTTCGAAGAATTTGAAAAAAAAATTTAGAAGCTTTTTAATAATTTTGAAGGATTTGAGATTGTTTTTTTTTTAATTTCTGGAAAAATTTTAAACGGTTTCAGTTTTATTTTCAAAGAAAAATTTTAAGTACGGGAGATTTTGAAAGGTGTGGAAAAAGAATATGGAAGACTTTAAGACCATTTTTTTCTTCAGGATTTAACCAATTTTTAGGTAAACTGAATTTGGCAACGGATTTTTTTAATGAATTCTAAGGGAAAATTGAAAAACATTACAAAATATTTTGAATATTTTTTCTGAAATTTTTAGAAAGAGTGTAAAAGATTATAAAGAAAAATTTTGCCACATTAGATCATTTAAAAAAAAATCTGAGTAAGTTTGAGCGATACTTAGAAGTTTGAAACGATACAAAAAGAATTAAAACTTATAAAGATATTTTAAAAATTGTGTAAGGTTTAACAAAAATGAAAAAAATTCATTAGGTTTCTAAGAAAAATTAAAATGATTTTTCATTTTGAAAAATTAATCTAAAGAGAATATTTAGAAGGATTTCCAAACATTTCGAAAGATTCCTAAAATTGTCAAAGAAGAATTTGAAAGGTTTTAAGATCATTTTTTGATTTTGCAGAATTTAAAAGGAATTCAGAAAAAATTTGAATAATTTCAAAACATCAGAAGGCTCAGAAATTCTGAAATGATTAAACAAAAGAATTTCCTTAAGGTTCTTGGGGAAATTTTAAATGATTTTTTATTTTGAAAAAAAAGCTTTCGAAATTCAAGAAATATTTATAAAATTTGAAGAGATTCAAAAAGAATTTAAAACTTTTAAAGATTTTATCAAATGTAGATTTTTGAAGATTTCAAACAAAAACTTTAGAAGGTTTAAAGGAATTTTGAAAGGTTTCAAGAGAATAAACAAATTTTCTTAAAATCTCTGGGAAATTTACGAAGATTTTAAGGCAATATATTTACATTTTTAATGATTTTTCAAAATTATAGGAAAAATTCGAGCCAGTTAAAAATATTTTTAAAAGAATTTAAGAGATTTTGAATAGATTAAAAATATTTTAAAACTTATAAACATTTCCGAAATTTTATCAAATAGTTTTTGATTTCTCCCAAACTTCTAAAAGTCCTAAATATCTTTTAAAAATACTTTTAAAATAAATAAAAAAATCCTTTTAAAATCTTCTACGTTCTTTTTTGACACATTTGAAATATTCACGAATCTTTTTTAATTGTTTCAATAATTTTATAAAAACTATATTTATCTAAATTTAAAAACAAACTGATAATATTTATTTTCTTGTCAGTAATTTCAATATTTGTATGACTAAAAAAAAATATTTGAAAAGCATTCAGTGTTACATCAAAATATTGTTTTATTTATTTCTAGACAGTACTTCATCTTAAAAAACATTTTTTTTTTATTCAAAAAACGTATATTATGCTTTTAAACATGATACAACAAATGTTACGTAACGTTGGGGGGGGGGGGGGTGTCAGAAGGAAATTTTTCGGTCTTTTACATGGGGGGAGGGGGTTAAAAAGGTCGAAAATAACGTGACGTAATATGTGAAGGCTTCCTTATGCAAATATGTATTTCTATATTAAATATTTATTTAGAATATTTAGAGATATAGCAGTGATGAAAATTAAAACATGTTTTTGATAGAAAACAATTTTTAAAAATAAGCCTAAACTAAATATGTATTAAGTACGAAATTTATTTTTATTTTATTGAAATCAATTTTCAAATTTTTAGAATAAAATATTTAAAAAATTACATGCTATTAACAATTAACACATGATTTATTAATTTGAATTAGTTAAAACGATGTGCTTTGAAACACAAAGGAAACTATTAAATATTTATATTTAATACTTAATAGTATTTTTTCATATTTTGAATTTTCCCGCCCTAATGTTTGAAATTTTGAAACGTTTCCAAAGTTTCATGAAACTTTTCATGTGGCCAAAGTTTCATGAAACTTTACAACCCTATAAGAGGGTGCCTTTTCACGGAGGCCTTGTTTTGAATTAATCGTGGAATTAATATTTTTCATAGGATTCATTTCTAGTTACCTTGTTGGTTTATGGCAAATCTGATTCATTGAGAACCTAGATGCGGACAATTTTTTTTTTAATAACATGGAAACAAATTATTTTTCACCATAAGTGTATTGGAATATTACTTTTTACTTTTCAAAAGCTATTAAACTAGATAATAAAATCGTTAATTTTTCTTGTGACGATTTTATTATTTAACTGAATAGATTCCAAAAAATAGAAAATAATATCCAAATATATTTATTGTGAAAAATCATTTTTTTCAAGTTATTCCAAAAATTAAGTTTTATCAGGTTTTATCCCATGAGATTGGTATTATTGTTTGGCCCTCGGCTTGCAGACATATTGGATTTTCCCACTAAACGTGAAATACCTAATAGCTATTAAGAATATAAAATAATATTCACAGTTTCGTCCCATGCAATTGGTATCATTGTTTGGCCCATGGAGAATAGACATAAGGAGACCAAAGTAATGTAACCGAAAATAAGCAAATTTTTGTCGTATAAAAAGGGTTACAATACTGCCCGAGTTATGGCGCTAGTGTTGCACGGAGAAAAATGGCCGCCGTATATGTTGACATCTTACATTATTTACCAATGTGATTTTAATAGAAATGTGTAAATTATTATTAAAACGGAGAAATTTTATTTTACTTATCTCGAAATATCGGTGATTCTATGTAATGGAAGTGATCCTGCAATGGACGTGGTAGGTACTTCAGATTTATTGCACAAACGTGGAAAACAATAAGGATATAACTGATCAGTTTTCAATCTTGTACGCATACGCATCACAGAACTGATATCGGACTTCCACGTGAATATAACAGTTTTTACATTTCAATATCCTTTAAATGTCTTAAAAAATTGTTTTAGTCATTTAGGAATTTTGTATTTTTGATTAGGGTTATATCACAGGTTATATTTACACGGACCATGACAGCGGCCATCGTTACCCGTACCACACTAGCGCCGCGCTCGACAAGATCTAGCATTTCGATGCGTTATTGTACATCCGACAGAAAAATGCTCGTTTTTGGTGAAGTCAATGTACAGGACTTTGGGCTCCTTATGTCTATTCTCCATGGTTTGGCCGTCGGTGTGCAGACATTTTGCTTGCTGACGTCACATCGTCAAATACTAAATTAGGTATTTCATGTTGTGACGTCAGCTGGCAAGATGTCTGCACGCTGGGGGCCAAACTATAACACCAATTGCAGGGAAGAACTTAATTTTTTTACAACTTGGACAAAAATGATTTTTCACCACAAGTGTATTTGGATATTATTTTTTATTTAAAAAAATCCGCCGGCTGCGCAGCACAATCTCATCGCGCGCGGCTCGCTTCGCTCTCAAGTTTGAGCGCGGCTTGGGCGCGCGACTGTTAGTTCTTGCGCTTCGCGCTCGATAATATATTTATCTCGCGCTTTGCGCTCGATGATGTATGTACTTCGAGCTACGTGCTCGGTCATTGTATTTCTCCCACATTTGTGCACAGACCTTTTAAAATTAAAGGTCAAAGCATCGACAACTATAATTTGGTGATTGTTAATTCTCTTTTGTTAAAGCTCCTTCGGTTTTAACGAACACATTCTCATCACGTATCTCGTGCTTCGCACTCGATTTTGTCCATAATGTGAACTTTTCTCCATTATGTTCAACACTTTTATATCAAATGTATATCACATTTATTTATGTACCTCGGTCTGGGATTGCATATTCTGATATTGCAATACAAAGTACGATTTTTATTTATCATGATTACATTAATATTTGTTTCTTATTTTGCATTAAATGTTATTCTCAACTACTCCTGTTTTTATAATTGAAAAAAGTGCGCATCCTGTAAGAAAAAAAAACAATTTTTGTTATTAAACATTTTATTGCATTTTGTTTCGTTTATCCATAATTTTGATATGTGTATTTTCAATATTATTTTTTATGATATAAACTAAAAATACGCATCCTAGCGTAAAGCGGTTTTGAGAAAATTTGTAGATCTTTTTTGGACGAGCAACTTTGGTTAATTCGTTTTTTTCATAGTTTGTGTCGTTTGTCCAAAAATTAAATTTGTTATTTTTCAATGTTGTTTTTTGCGAAAAAACTAAAAACCACGCATTCTATCAAAAAATAATTAATAACAAATTTGTAGCTCTTTTTTGGGTAAACAACTTTTGTCTCATTATTTGTTTTCGTAGCTTGTGTCGTTTGTCCGAAAATTTAATTTATTTTTATTTTTAATGTTGTTATTTTTTACGAATATAAGCAAAAACTACGCGTCCTATCAAAAAGTGATTATTGACAAATTTGTAGATTTTTTTTCAAATGCACAATTTTCGTCAATTTATATGTCGTGCGTTCTTTTTGAATTTTGTAAATGCTGTAACTTTGGTAATTTGTATTTTATCAGTAAAAGTAATGCGAATAAATTGTTCTTCTTCTTGAATACTGTGAACAGTCGTACATAGAATTTTCAAATTCTGAAAAAAGTGGTCTCAAAAATTTTGAAAATACTCTAAGTTTCTGAATTTTCATCCCAAATGGCTGTCTAACAAACTTGACCTTCATTTCAAGGCAGTCAAAGAGTACACCAAAGGCCAATCCAAACTGTCAATTCTTCCGAAAATTATAGTGCTCACAGACAGACATACAGACAGACACATTCGTAAAAACCCGTTTTTTTGGTTCAGGGGCTCTTAAAACGTGGAAATTTCACACACCCGGGGGGGGGGGGGGCCTCGAATTTTACACAAATCTATTACCTTCTCCGATGAGAATGTAAAAATCTATTTAATAAAATAATGAAATCATTGCACATTTTTAAAATGGATTCTATCATTTAATTGAATAGCTTTTCGAAATTCAATTAAGGAATTTTAAATTAGATTAAAATCAAATTCAAAATCCTATTTAACGTCCAATACTCAAGACAATGTATAGAATTCCTGAAAATAAAAACAAGAATCCAACGACCAAAATTGGACAATCACCATAAAATGCTGCTATTGTAATTTGAAAAGAAAAAAATTTTCCTGAAAAAAAATTTCCTTCTTTCTTGGACAAAAAAGAGGAAAGAAAAATGAGACATTTTTCAATTTTTTTTCTTTCCTCTTTTTTATTTTTTGTCTAAGAAAGGATTTTTTTTTAGGAAAATTATTTCTTTTTTTTCAAATTACAATGGGAGCATTTTACGGTGATTGTCCAAATTTGGTCGTTGGATTCTTGTTTTTATTTTCAGGAATTCTATACATTAGCTTTTAGAAAATAAAGAATTATGTCCAAATACACTTATGGTGAAAAATCATTTTTTTTCTTCGAAGTTATCGAAAAATAATGTTTTGTCCCATGTAATTGGTATTATAGTTTGGCCCCACTGATATATATAATACACTGGATGCAGGATTCAATGAAAACGCGTGTGCCAACTTGAAGGCTTCGGAGTCGCCATTTTGTAGGGTTGTTTTGGTTCGGGGCCATTCGGGACAGATCGGGATATGCGGGAGATTCAAATGTAGTATGGAAAAGAACTCAAAAATATTAATAAAAATCATGTAAAATTCAGTTTATTGTCAATGAGTCAATCGAATAAAACTGGAAACTAAATAAAACTTAATAGAAAGTAATTATATAAATAAAAATAATCGAACAGTACAAAAAAAGGAAAGTAGATGGGATTTTAAATTGGTAGAATACACATTTCGTAAACACGTGGTTTAGAATATTTTTTTATTTTTGCTCTTGAAATTGAAATTGTTTAAATTAAATACATATTAAACATATTAAAAATTTGTTAAATAGGACAATTAAAATTGTATGGAAAGTAAAATATTGCTGAATATCCCAAAAAAGTCTTCATTAATTAAAAAAATACAAATTAAATGGTTAAAAATGGGATATTTTAGATTGAAGCAATAATTGAATAGGATTTGGAATTGAATAAGAGCATTTAATTATAAATTTATTAATTTGAAATTATTTTAGAATTAAGAATAGTTTATGAAGTTTCAATCAAAGGTTTACATTTGTTTAACTACTGAGGCTTTCAAATTGAAAAATTTATATTTTTAAAATGAAAATCTGTTCAGAATCATCCTGTAAAATCAATAATAATTGTTCAATTTTCAATAATCGCACTACAGTTCATTGTGATTTATTATAATAGCAAAAGTTCTTGGTAAAAGTCAAAAATTATTTTTATTGTAGTTTCTTGTAGAAAATTATATATTACATATCCTACAAAAATTGACAGTAAAGTACAAGTCGAAACGTTGATGTGGATTCTAAAAGTGTATGGTTTGTATTTTTTTTTTTTGAAATTTCTACATTTCTACAATAAACTACTAGTATATACAACACAATTTTTAAGTACAGTTTCCCAATATTTCCACTTTGGAGAAATCTTATATTTTTTTGTAAAGATTTGTAACATTCTACAATAATTTGACGTACAATTAAAAGATTTTTATGACGTCAAACACCCAAATTAAGAAATTAAAAATCCTGTAGTTTTCTGTAATACCTTGTAGATTTTTACGACAAAGTAAAACACATATTATCAATAAAAAGATATATAAATTTTTGAATTGTCGAAAGTTATACTTTATTGTTAATTTTTTTTTGCTTGCTCAACAAAAAAGATTAAAATTTTTAATTAAGAACTAGCAATTTTAGCTAAATTGCAGGTTTTATCAGGATTCATAATAATTCAATTGAAAAATATTCTAAACCACGTGTTTACAAAATGTGTTTACTACTTTCCTTTTTTTGTACTGTTCGATCATTTTTATTTATGTAATTACTTTCCATTAAGTTTTCTTTAGTTTTCAGTTTTAGTCGATTCCCTCATTGACAATAAACTGAATTTTACACGATTTTTATTAATATTTTTGAGTTCTCTTCCATACTACATTTGAATCTCCCGCATATCCCGATCTGTCCCGAATGGCCCCGAACCAAAACATCCCTAAAAAATGGCGGCTCCGAAGCCTTCAATAGGCACAGATCGTTCCATTGAATCCTGCATCCAGTGTATTATATATATCAGTGAAAAGCCTGTTTTTCTTGTTCAGGGGGTCTTAAAACGTGGAAGTTTGACAAAAACGAGGGTGGGAGGAGGGGTGGAATTTTACACAAATCTATTACCTTCTCTGATGAGAATGTAAAAATCTATTTAATAAAATAATGAAATCATATAATGGATTTTATCATTTAATTAAATATCTTTTAGAAAATAAAGAATTATGTCCAAACACACTTATGGTGAAAAATCATTTTTTTTCGAAGTTATTAAGAAATAATGTCCCATGCAATTGGTATTATTGTTTGGCCCTCGGCGTGCAGACATCTTGGATTTCCCCCACCCAACCTGAACACGTAATTGCGCGACGCATGCGCAGTTAAAAGAAGCGGGAGTACACTCATTTTTGCGGACTTGGACGCTGAATGCAAGGTCGCAAGCAGACGAAAATAAAACATACAAATAAAGATTTTAATCTTTATAAATAAGGTTTTCGGCGTTTTCGGTAAGTTAAAGCAAAGATATTCCATCTCCGATGATAATACAGATTCCTAGTAAAAATTGATTTGTATAATAACATCTTGCATAATAAAGCGTATTTCAGAAAAAGGGCTTCTTCCTTCGATCTCTCTAGTAGCTCAATGGCTAGAGCACCTGACCGGGAATCTGTTTATCTGGTGTTCGAATCCTAGCGGAGTGAAAGGAGAAGATCTTGTTTTCTGATTAAATTTAATTTCAAACAATTTTTAATTTATAACTCCATCTAGTCTGAGGACGTGACATATTTTCTGTATTAGAGGATATAACTTTGATTGATATTGTAGATGTTCATTTTCACAGTGTGTGTGAAAGAATTTCTCTTTGGATCGATTGTAACCATCTCCGATGCTAATACAGATTCCGGAAATCAGTTGATCTGGTGTTCGAATCCCAGCGGAGTGAAAGGAGATCTTTTTTTCTGAATAAATTTAATTTCAAACAATAATTTCAAGATTTCTCGGAAAATGTTTAAGAGTTTCGGTTTTATTCTATATGAATAATTTTAAGTTTAGAGGATTTCACAATGTGTTGAAAAAGAATATGGAAGATTTCAAGACAATTTTTATTTTTCAGGATTTAAACAATTTTTTGGTAAACTGAATTTGGCAGGGTGTCAAGAGCATGAAAAAAATTTTCTTAAGATTTATGGAAAATTTTCAAATGATTTTTTCAAATGAATTCTAAAAGAAAATTGAAAAAGATTACAAAATATTTTAAATTATTTCCTGAAATTTTTAAAAAGAGTGTAAAAGATTTCGAAGCAAAATTTTGCAACTTTGCCATATTAGATCATTTCAGAAAAAATCTGATATAAAGATATTTTGAAAATTTTGTAAGGTTTCAAGAAAATGAAAAAAAAATCATTAGGTTTCTAAGAAAAATTAAAATGATTCTGTATTTTGAACAATTAATTTAAAGAGAATATTTAAAAAGATTTCAAAACATTTCAAAATATTTCTAAAATTTTCAAAGAAGAATCTGAAAGATTTTAAGACAACTTTTTTAATTATGCAGAATTTAAAAGAAATTCAGAAAAAATTTGAATAATTTTGAGAGATTAGAAGCTTTAGAATTCTGAAAAGATTGAAAAAAAGAATTTTCTTAAGATTCTTCGGGAAATTTCATATGATTTTTTATTTTGAAAAAAAAAACGTTAAAAAAAATTTCAAAATATTTCAATCGATATCGTAAAATTTCGAAAAATAGTGTAGAATATTTTAAAGCAAAATGTTCCCATTTGGTAAGATTAAACAATAAAAAAATCGAGTAAATACAAAAAATATTTATAAGATTTAAAGAGATTCAAAAAGAACTTTAAACTTTAAAAGATGGTATAAAATGTAGATTTTTAAAGATTTCAAACAAAAACTTTAGAAGCTTTAAAAGAATTTTGAAATGTTTCAACACAAAAAACAAATTTTCTTAAAATTTCTGGGAAAATTTGGGAGATTTTAAGGCAATTTCTTTACATTTTTAATGATTTTTAAACATTTTAAGAAAAATTCGAGTCAGTTACAAATATTTTGAAGAATTCAAGAGGTTTTGAATAGATTAAAAGTATTTTGAAACTTAGAAACATTTCCGAAAATTTATCAAATAGTTTTTCATTTCTTCCAAACTTCTAAAAGTCCTTCATATCTTTTAAAAATACTCGAATTTTTCCTAATACTTTGTAAGATCCTGTAAAATAAAAAAATGTCATTAAAATCTTCTACATTATTTTTTGACACATCTGGAATATTCAACAATCTTTTTTAATTTTCTCAAGAATCTTATAAAAATTATATAAATTTAAAAACAAATTGATAATACTTATTTTCTTTTCAGTAATTTGAACATTTGTATGACTAAAAAAAATATTTGAAAAGCATTCAGTGGTACATCAAAATATTTTTAAATTATTTTTATAAAAATTTATTCATGAAAATAAGCCTAGTAGTTTAGTGAAGTCGCAGAATGTTATTTTATTCATTTCTATTCGTAGTTTCTACTTTTTTAATGAAATCGTTTTAAGAATGAAACATTCTTAAAATAAAATATTAAGAAATTACATGTCATTGACAATTTACACGTTATTCATTTATTTAAATCAGTTGAAACGATTCGCTTCGAAGCACAAAGGATACTATTAACTGTTTATATTTAATACTTAATAGTATTTTTTTATATTTTGAATTTTCCCGCCCTGATGTTTGAAACTTTGAAACGTTTCCAAGGTTTCATGAAACTTTTCATTTGGTCAAAGTTACATGAAACTTTACACCCCTACCCTAGACCAGAGAGTATTAAAGAGAGTAGAAGGTGCCATAAGAGCCCAATGCATTTTTCCGTACACGAGTTTCAGCGCTCCTACAGTCTCGGGGATGAACTAAACTTGAAAGCCGCGAAATTCAAATCCGTAAAAAAATTAAAAATTTAACGTTACTAGATTAATTACTATTTAAAGAAGTTAATAATAACAGATCATTTATTTTTTGAACAATACATATTTTATTAATAAAAAATAAGCAATAAATATGTATAAAAATCGTATAATTCTATATTGCGTAAATCTAATTTCTCTCATTTACAATAGACATACAATGCAAACAAATAAAAGATTGATCAAAAATAACTAATATAAATGTATAAAAATCGTCGTAGTCCATAATTTAGAATACTTTGGGTATACTGTGTAAATATAATTTCTCTTATTTACAATAAACATATAATACAAAGAAATATAAGTTATACAAGTCGAGTGTACTGCGTAAATGTAATTTCTCTCATTAACAATAGACATTCAATTGGGCTCATACTCCATATCTTTCGAACTTTTTTGCACTCCAGTTTAATTTCTGAACACGATTCAGACGAATTATTTCCTGCTTGAGCTGTTAAAATTATACTCGCACCACTTGGAACCGTTTCGCCCTCTTCGCTGCCAGTGCTTTTCCCTTTGCTAGTACCTGGAATTTTACAATTTAATTCACATTAAATTCACATTTAATTATTAAAACTTTTCATCATCAAACTCGTACTTGTCTCAAAAAATTTTCGACATCCATAAAAGCTAACATTAACAATTTTATTCTATGAATGATTAATCCAGCGGCGTAACTGATATGGTAGAAATGTCATGAAAATTCTACTTTTGGAATCAACACGTATAAATTAAGAAAAAGAAAAAACAAAGTATCGTATTTTGAAAGGACAAACATAGACTCAAAAATTCAGGGTGGTCGCTGACCCCGGAAATTTTTGACCGGGAATTTTACAAAGTTTTAGAAGAAAAATCTGTCCAAGTTCGATTTCGATAGTTTTTTAAATAATTAGTTGAATTCATATATTTTCTAATTATGATTCAGTTTGCAATGCGTACTTCGAAAATCTTTCACTTCAAGCATTTTCCATTTCAGGTTTTTATTTTTAAGCGTACATTTTTATTTTGAAGAATTTTAAAATGCAGTCTTGAAGACTTGGAACAGATAATAAAAATTAAAAGCGTTTGAAGTGGAAAATTTTTGCCAACAAAGATTTTCATTTTATCACCAGTTAATTTAAATAAATGATTTATTTTAAAACTGGATCTGTACTTTAAGTGTTGAAAAGTAAACAATAATTGATTTGACAACAAGATTGTAAATCCGTTCAAAACTGAAGAATATTAAATACAATATTAAATATTGAAGAAAAGTAAAGAACCATATTCAATTTTCAACCCATTCAATTTGAAATTTTTTAATGAAGAAAAAGAACAATTACCTAATATTTAGGAATATGTGACTGTTCACTTAAAACGAATAATTAAAAGTGAAGACGAGTATTTAAAAGTAAACAATTTTAAACTGACTTGTTTGACATAGAAAGCTTTGAATCGTTAAAATTCCGAAGAGCTTTTATTCTTTGAACTTTGAATTTTGATGCATAAACAACAATTAAACACTTGTTAGTTGTAGAAAAAATTTGAGTAACTTGAAGACATATTTAAAAGTTTTGAAAAGATTCAAAATTGATTTAAAACTTGAAATGATTTCAAGTAATTTCAACGAAGTGTGCGAAAAATCTTTTTCAGAAGTACTAATTATATTTTTCAATGAATGCAATTTTTCCTACAATTTTTATCAAGTCCTGCAAATTAAAAAAAAAACTTAAAATGTTCCACATTATTTTTTGACAATTTCGGAAATCTTTTAAAATCTTTTTAAATATTCTCTTCAAACAACTTTTAAAATTGAAAAATAAGTTTCCATTTTTCTAGGGATCATAAGAAAATGTTATTATTCTTTTGAGGCCCTTCACAAGTCTTAAGAAGCTTCTACATTTTTTGTTTCCATTCTGCAAAAATCAACATTTTCTTTTAAATTAGGCTGTGGCTATTTGCACTGAAATTTCGGTACGAATAGCAGAATTTTGTCGGTACACATACTTTCCTCAAATTATTTGAAATTATTTCAAATTTTAAATTAATTAAAATTTTTAATTAATTGAAATAATATCATTTTCAAAAATTTAAATTTCATTGATTGATTCTTCAATTTATAGCAATGAAAATTATAATGTGGCTTTATATTTTTGGAACTGAATCTGAACCTTTGAACTCTATCATTTATAAAAGATGAAAATTGTGCATTTTGCAATTTACAGTGTTTTGGACATTATATTTCAGAGAATAAAAAGCTAAAATTATTATAAATTTAGAAAAAAACTGTTTTCAGTAGCTAGAAAGAATTGTGAAGAAATATTATAATAATCACATCAACCAAATTACGTACCTTCTTTAGAAGTCTTTTTCTTCGTACACTTATTCACAGCGTCTTTAATAGTAGGAACAACACCTCGATGTAATAAGGGTCTTGGAAAGGAAGTTTTGAAGCACTTTTCTTCAAAATGATGACTACAAATCCGCAAATCAGGACAAACGCATTCCTGAACTTCAGCGAATTGTATCCATTCTTCACGACTGCAAAATACAAATATTTATTTAAATTTTCACTTGCCTACGGTTAACAAATTACATTATTGGTGATTGTTGCAACTAATTTTCAAAATTTACTCTTTTTTTGAATTTTCACACATGTTGGAGCGGTTATATAGACGCCCTTCATACTGTTTCTAAAAAAACAATGGTATTCGCTATTATTGTACTTACGTTGTTGGGTTCGCTGGAAGTCGAAAAAACGACCATCGTTCATTTTCTCTTGTGCTATTGTTGCAGCCACTAACACTACAATAATGTGGCATTTTTATTAAAAACTCTTTACGATGAAACTTGTTTGTAAACAAAACATTTTTTACTGTCAGAGAAGACGCATTATAGAAAGTAAACTTCCCGTTGAAATACCCGAACTTCGTCCCCGAAGCGGCAGAGTGCGCTAATGTCCAGTGTACGGTCACCTTCCACTCTCTTTAATACTCTCTGCCCTAGACGCTTGTTTATTGTTTGGCCCTCGGTGTGCAGACATCTTGGATTTCCCCCACCCAACCTGAAACTCCTAATTGCGCGACGCATGCGCAGTTAAAAGAAGCGGGAGTACACTCATTTTTGCGGACTTGGACGCTGGATGCAAGGTCGCAAGCAGACGAAAATAAAATATACAAATAACGATTTTAATCTTTATAAATAAGGTTTTCGGCGTTTTCGGTAAGTTAAAGATACACTCAATTAAGTCAACAAATTGAATATAATATCTAATTTATTTACGTATAGTTCAAATCATGATAATGACGTGACCAGACGTCCTGATTTATCAGGACATGTTCTGATTTTTTATCGCTGTCTTGATTTTCTGATTTTTTGTGCTATGTCCTGATTGTCCATGCCTGAAATTGAAAAACGAAAATGAAAAATTTTTTGAACTTGAAATTGAATTATTTAAGTTTTGGTTGAAAATTTATCTTTTTTAGTGAAAATTAAATTTTTTTCTTGAAAATTCAACTATTTCAGTGGAATATTCATTGTTTTAGTTGAAAACTCTTATGTTTGGTTTAAAATTAATTTTTTTCACTACAAATTTTACTATTCCAGTTTCGGTTGAAAATTATTATTTTTTTAGTTCAACACTCAACTATTTGGTTGGAAATTTGTCTTGTTTAATAAAAAATTCAACTATTTCGTTAAAAATTCATGTATTTTGTTGAAAAATTTTATTTTTTGTAGAAATTAATTCTTTTTATTTGAAAATTAATCTTCTGGTTTAAAAATTCATCTTTTTGGTTAAAAATTCAAGTGTTCCAGTTAAATATTCATCAATTTAGATGAACGTTTTATTTTTTTCAATTTAACTACTCAGTTGAAGATTCTTTTGTTGAAAATTAATTTTTTCAACTGAAAGTTTAACTATTCCATTTTTTGTAAAAAAATTATCTTTTTTAGTGGAAAATTTAATTTGACCGGGAAATGACTGCGAATTTAATTTAAAAACCGGGAATTTACTTGCGGTCGCAGAAAAGTTTAAGTTTTGATTATTTTTATAATTTTGGTCAGTTTAGAAAAGTGATTTCTACTTGATCTACATTCGCAGATTTTTCAGATTATCTCAGTTTACTCTAATTAAATCATAATTTATTATTTAATTTTTATCATTTTACATTTAGAAAAAAATCTGTTTTTTCGAAAAGTGAATTTATCACGTTTTATTCGCTTACACCTAATTTATCCTGACTTGGAAAAGGAAATTTTAGAAAATAGTTCTCGTTTTTATTTAAGGACAGGGAGTTTCCGTAAAGAAATATGATAAAATCAATTTTTTTAACTAAAAATTTAACTATTCCAGTAGAAAATTTAACTCTTTTGTTGAAAATCCGTTTTTTTTTTGGTTAAGAATTATATTTTTAAAAGAAAATGTAAACATTCTATTTTTGGTTGAAAACGTATCTTTTTTGGATGACAATTTAACTATTTGGTTGAAAATTTATATTTTTTATTTAGAAATTAAACTAGTTGTTTAACGATTTGTCTACTTTGCTAAAAATTCGCCTTTTTCTTAGAAAATTAATCTTTATGGTTGAAAATTCATCTTTTTGGTATAAAATTCAACTATTACAGTTAAAGATTCAACATTTTAGTTGAAAATTCATCAGTTTGGTTGGAAATTAATTCCTTCAACTGAAAATTTGAATGTCCACTTTTGGTTGAAAATTGATCTTTTCTTGTTCAAAATTTAACAATTTGGATGAAAATTTGTCTTTTTTAATTGAAAATTGAACTTTTTAGTTGAAAATTCACGTAGTTTGTTAAAAAATCGATTTTTTGGGTAGAAAATGATCTTTTTCTTTGCAAGTTAATTTTCTTATTTAAAAATTCTTCTTTTCGGTTAAAAATTCAAGTAATCCAGTTAAATATTTATCATTTTAGTTGAAAATTCATCTTTTTGATTGAAAATAAAATTACTTTGTTGAAAGGTAAACTCTTTTGTTAAAAATTATTTTTTTTCGTTGAAGATTCATCATTTTGATTAAAAATTCATTTGTTTGGTTGAAAAATAATTTCGAAAATAACGAACACATTGTGGTCGAAAACGAGAAAATTTAAATTGCATATAATTTTTTAGTATTCGGAAATTTTTTACATTTTCAAAGAAAAATGAAATTATGGGCAAAAACTTATTTCGAATTCGAAAAAAAATTCAGAAGCTTTTTAATAATTTTGAAAGATTTGAGATTATTTTTTTCCTAAGTTTTCTGGGAAAATTTTAAATGGTTTGGAAGATTTGAAACTGTGTGGAAAAAGAATGTGAAAGGCTTCAAAATGTTTATTTTTCAGAATTTAAACAATTTTTAGGTAAACTAAATTCAGTTTACCTAAAAATGTTCTGAAGATTCATGGGAAAATTGCAAATGATTTTTTAAAAATAAATTCTAAGAGAAAATTGAAAAACATTACAAAATATTTTAAATTATTTCCTAAATTGTTTAAAAAGAGCGTAAAAGATTTTAAAGCAACATTTTGTAATTTTGCCATATTAGATCATTTTAGAAAAAATCTGAGTAAGTTTAAGAGATATTTAGAAGTTTTGAAACGATACAAAAAGAATTAAAACTTCTAAGATTTTTAAAAATTTTGTAAGGTTTCAAGAAAATGAAAAAAAAATCATTAGGTTTCTAAGAAAAATTAAAATGGTTTTTTATTTTGAAAAATTAATTTAAAGAGAATATTTAAAAAGATTTCTAAAATTGTCGAAGAAGAATCTGAAAGATTTTGAGACAATTTTTTTAAGTTTGCAGAATTTAAATCAAATTCAGAAAAAATTTGACTAATTTTGAGAGATTAGAAGCTTTAGAATTCTGAAAAGATTGGAAAAAAGAATTTTCTTAAGATTATTAGGGAAATTTTAAATGATTTTGTATTTTGAAAAAAAAACTTTAAAATGATTTCAAAACATTTCAAACGATATCCTAAAATTTCGAATAATAGTGTAGAATATTTTAAAGCAAAATGTTTCAATTTGGTAAGATTAAACAATAAAAAAAAATCGAGTAAATTCAATAAATATTTATATGATTTGAAGACATTCCAAAAGAATTTTGAACTTTTAAAGATTTTACAAAATGTAGATTTTTAAAGATTTCAAACAAAAACTTTAGAAGCTTTAAAAGAGTTTTGAAAGGTTTCAAGAGAATAAACAATTTTTTTAAATTTCTTTTAACACATCTGAAATATTTACAAATCTTTTTTAATTTGTAAATTGGTTTTTAATTGGTAGAAAATTCGTGCATTTTGTTAAAAATTCATTTCTTTGTTTAAAAATTGAACTATTTTGTTGAAAATTCGTTTTTTCTTTTGTTAAAAATTAATTTTATTAACTGAAAATATAAATATTTAATTTTTAGTTGAAAATTCATGTATTTTGTTGAAAATTCTTTTTTTTTTGTAGAAAATTAATGTTTATAATTAAAAATTCATTCCTTTGGTTAAAAATATAACTATTTTGTTGAAAATCCTTTTTTTTGTGAAAATTAATTTTTCTTTTGAAAATTGAACTGCTCCGTGTTTTGTTGAAAAATTATCTTCTTTAATAGAAAATTCATGCATTTTGTTGAAAATTCGTCTTTGTGGTAAAATATTAATCTTCTTGGTTAAAAATTCATTTCTTTGCTTGAAAATTTGTTTGTTTTTTATGCTTAAAAATTCATTTTTTCCACTGTAAATAAATCTATTCAATTTTGGTTTAAAATTAACGTATTTTGTTAAAAATTGATTTCCTTGGTTAGAAATTTAACTATTTGGCTGAAAATTCGTTTTTTTGCGTTAAAAATTAATTTTTTTAACTAAAAATGTAACTTTTCCATTTTTTGTTGAAAATTTATATTTTTTTAGTTGAAAATTCAACTATTTGGTTCAAAATTAATTTTTTTATTGAAGATTCATCATTACGGTTACAAAATAATTTCTTTGGTTAAAAATATAACTATTTTGGTGAAAATTCTTCTTTTTTCTGAAAATTAATTTCTTCGGTTACAACTATTTAGTTGCAAATTTATGTATTTTGTTAAAACTTCATCTTTTTTTGTAGAAAATTAATTTTGTTGGTTAAAAAATATGTTTGGTTGAACATTCATCAGTTTGGTCGAAAATTAATTTCTTTAAATGAAAATTTAACTGTTCCATTTTTAGTTAAAAATTGAGCTTTCTAGGTCAAAATTCAACAATTTGGGTGAAAATTTTTCTTTTTTAATTGAAAATTCAACTATTTCGTTGAAAATTCACGTATTTTTCTAAAAAATCGATTTTTTTTTGTAGAAAATTATCTTTTTTTTTAAATTAATTTTCTTGTTTAAAAATTCTTCTTTTCGGTTAAAAATCAAAGTATTGCAATTAAATATTTATCATTTTAGTTGAAAATTCATCTTTTTGATTGAAAATAAAATTACTTGGTTGAAAGTTAAACTCTTTTGTTAAAAATTGATTTTTTTGGTTGAAGATTCATCATTTTAATAAAAAATTCATTTCTCTGGTTTAAATGTGAACTATTTTATTGAAAACTTCTTTTTCTTTGGATGAAAAGGAATTTTTTTTGCCGAAAATTTAACTATTTTGTTGAAAATTTGTTTCTTTTTTGGTTGAAAATTATTATTAATTTGAACTGAAAATGTAGCTATTATTCCAGTTGAATATTGCATAATTCTAGTTAAAAATTTATCTCCTTGAACATTTATTTTTTGACTAAAAATGTAATCATTCAATTTTTGGATGAAAATTGATCTTTTTTAGTTGAAAATTCATCTCATTGGTCAAAAATTGAACTATTCTAGTTAAAGATTCATCATTTTAGTTGAAAATTCATCTTTCTGGTTTAAAATACAACTATTTCAGTTAAAAATTTACAATTTTAGTTGAAAATTCATAACTTTTTTTGAAAATGTAACTATTTTTTTGAAGTTAGTTTTTAAAAATCTTATTTTGTTTGTTTGTTGAAAGTTATTTTGTTTTGTGGGAAGTAAGTTTTTAAACTGAAAATTTAAATTATTCCAATTGAATATTGCATAGTTTTAGTTGAAAATTCATCTCTTTGGTTGAACATTAATTTTTTGAACTTGAAATTTAATTATTTAAGTTTTGATTGACAATTTATCTTTTTTAGTAAAAATTAATTTGTAGATGTTGAAAATTCAGCTATTTCAGTTAAAGATTCATTGTTTTTAGTTGAAAACTCATCTTTTTGGTTTAAAATTCAACTATTCCAGTTGAAGATTTATTTTAGTTGAAAATTGAACTATTTTCTTGAAAATCCGTTTTTTTTTGTTGTTGAAAATTAAGTTTTTCAACTAAAATTTTAATTATTCTATTTAAATCTAGTTCTATTTAAATTCTAGTTTAAATCTGTCTTAAATAATTCTGATCAATAACAAGTTTATTTAAGTAATTTGTTCAGAGATTTAAAAAATCGTTTTGTTGAAATGGATTTCTTAAAAACTGACTTTCAATTCAAAAGATTAAATAATTCCTCCACTACAAGTGACCAAAGTTCTGAAAAAATTATCTGAAAAAACATGAAAGTGTCTGGGAAATTTTTTTAAATTTAATAAAATGATTCTTCATTTGTAAAAGTAGTTTTATGTTACTATATTGAACTGTTTTGTGGTCAATTCGTTTTTTTTCGGTTTGAAAAATAATTTTTTCAACTGAAAATTTAACTATGGCATTTAAATATTCCATCATTTTAGTTAAAAATTCATCTCTTTAGTTGAACATTCATTTTTTCAACTAAAAATTTAATTATTCCATTTTTGGTTGAAAAATTATCTTTTTTATTTGGAAATTTATCTTTTTGGTTTAAAATTCAACTATTCCATTTGAAGATTTATCATTTTAGTTTTAAATTCATCACTTTGTTTGAAAATGTAAATATTTTTTTGAAAATTAGTTTTTTTTGGTTGCCGATTTTATGTTTTTGGTTTAAAATGTAGTTATTACAATTAAATTTTCCATGATTTTAATTGAAAATGCATCCCTTTGGTTGAACATCTTTTTTTTTACTGAAAATTAAACTATTAATTTTTTTGGTTGACAATTTATCTTTTTTATTTGAAAATTCATATATTTCGTTGAAAATTCTTCTTTTTTTGGCAGAAATTAATCTTCTTGTTTAAAAATTCTTTTTTTTTTTGTTGAAAATTCAACCGTTTCAGTTAAAGATTCATAATTTTAGTTAAAAATTCATATTTTGTTTAAAAAATTCAAGTATTTTAGTTAAAGATTCATCATCTTAACATTAGTAAAAAATTCGTCACTTTGCTTGAAAATAATATTTTTTTACTGAAAACTTAACTATTCCATTTTTGGTTGAACATGATCTTTTTCAATTCAAAATTCAACTATTTGGTTCAAAATTGGAATTTTTTGTAGTGTAAAAATTTTTTGGTAGAAAATTAATTTTCTTGTTTGAAAATTCATCTTTTTATTTGAAAATAAAACTACTTGGTTGAAAGCTAAACTCTTTTGTTAAAAATTTATCTTTTTGGTTTACAATTCATTTGTTCCAGTTTATGATTCATCATTTTAGTTGAAAATCCATATTTTTGTTTGAGATAGTTTGTTTTGGAAAATTATTTTTTTAAATTGAAAACTGATCTTTTTAAGTTCAAAATTCAACTATTTGATTGAAAATTGATCTTTTTTAGTTGAAATTGAACTATCTGGTTGAGCATTCATGAATGCTGTTGAAAAATTGTCTTTTTGGTAGAAAATTAATCTTCTTGTTCGAAAATTCCACTAATTGGTTAAAAATTCATCTATCTAGTTGTAAATGAAATATTTGTACTTGAAAATTCAGAAATTTGAAGCGGTTTAAATTGAATTTAATATAGTACCCACATTAATTTTACCTAAATATCTACTGAATTTTAAGTATAATAAACTCGCGAAACTGTATACATATTCCCTAGTCGATTGTTTTATAAAATGCGAAATATTTTAATGGCTCCGTACTATGAAAAATTATACCTAGAAAACACTTGGGATATCTGGAAAAAATCTGAAATTGTCAGGGAATTTTTTCCAGGATTTGAGTAAAGAATCATTAATATATTTTAATGAATTGGCAATAAATTCTAGTAGACAAGAATCATAAAAATTGATAAATGTATCAGGCATAAAATAATTTCTGCGCTCACCGCTCTTTACAACTGGAATAGGTTTGCGATATCTCAATTATTTTATCAGGCTTAAATTTTCAGAATAAACTACTTGTAGCTTGTAGCATACAAAAACTTGTAGACCTCGTGGATTTTTGAAGGTTCAAAAATTATTTTTTCGACCCACCTCATTGGAGAACTTTTTGAAAGAAATGGTTGAGACCTTGATACTTTATTTGAATAAAATAGAGCCATTAATGAGCTCATTACAGAGACAATGTGGTTTGGAAAGTAAAGCAACCTGTGTTGCTTTTTCTTTTCAGATAGCAGCCGAAGATGTCTCCAAGTGAACTTAAAAAAGAATTCGCTGTCGCAATCGCGAAAGGTGATGTGAAAAAGGCCAGAGATCTTTCAAGAGCTTTTGGTGATCCTGTTTTACCATCATGGCGTCCTGCCCACGACTTACTTTGTCAAACTTTGACAAATGAAAACCCTGAAATCTGCAACGAATATGTTGTTTCCAAAATTCTCGAGAATGGGGCACCTGTTAATTTTCTCTGTTCGCATGGCCTGTCGCCACTCTTTCATGCTGTGGCCGCAGACAAAACGGATATTGTTAAACTTCTATTGAAAAAAGGTGGAGATCCGAACACTGTAAAATTGCCTCTTCTACCAAGTGCTAATGAGTTTTTCTTATCTGGACAGCTAAAGGTTCCAAATGGTTTTTCACTTCTCCACGTTGCTGCGCATAATGAGAATGAAGAAATCGTCAAACTTCTTTTGGAATGTGGTGTAAAGCCTACAATAGATGAATTTTCTCGCAGCCCATTACATTTTGCAGCCATTAATGGATCTTTGCCTATTGTTACTGCAATTTTGAATAGTGAATGTGAAATTTCGTCAATGAACTTGCCAAGTTCTCGAAAAAACTGTACACCCCTTCATATAGCCGTAATAAATGATCACGAAGACATAGTCTCTCTTCTTTTAGAGAAAGGACAGTATGACAATATTGTTTGTAAGGATGGCTTCACACCATTCTATAGTGCTGCTGTAGAAGGAAATAAAAAAATAATAGAACTTCTCTTAACACATTATCAAGTCGCTGGTGGTCAAAAATCAACTTCTGCGAAGAATAAAGAAGATTGGCTGGAAGGTTACATTGCCATGTATCTAGCAGCATTGCATGGTCATGCTGAAGTCGTTCAAATGTTTTTGGACCTAGGAGTCGACCCAAATGCCAGTTTCAAAGATTACCTCACACCTCTGCATGCTGCATCTCTAGGAGGTCACAAGGACATCGTCAAACTTCTTCTCGATAGTGGTGCATATGTAAACTCGAAAGGGAAAAAAGGCAATCTAAATAATCGAATTTTTCCGCCACTCATTCCTGCTATTCTCCGTGGACACGAAGATATCGTCGAATTGCTCCTTAATAGTGGGGCTGACATACACGTAAAAATGCAAAACACAGACGAAAAAAAAGGAGAGATGAAATCAAAGCTTGAAGAGCTGTTGACCTGCGTTTCGATTATTTCTAAATCCGCAAAAGGTGGATGTACGCCACTTCATTGTGCCGCTCGAACAGGCAATACATCAGTGGTCAAGTTGCTTTTGAAACATGGGGCCGACGTAAACGCGGAATCTGATTGTAATAAGACACCTCTCTTACTAGCAGTAATTTTGGGATATGAGGAAGTTGTTTCTTGTCTTTTGGAAGCTGGTGCGGATGTTGAGGCTGGTGCAGAAGACTGCAGGCCATTCTTCACAGCCATTCAAATACGGAATTTAGGAATTATTGAACTACTTTTTAAATACATGGATCCCTTGATACTCGCATCTACCTCATTCTTGCAGTGTTCCCACACGCCGTTGCAATATGCTGTAGCAGCTGAAAGTGCTGAAATAGTAGAGTTTCTTTTAAAGAACGGAGCATCTGTTAATCACTATGCTGAAGAGGATTTTCCTCTTCACTCTGCTATTGATCTTCGCAATCAGGCGATTGTATTGAAACTAATTGAGCATGGCGCTCATGTTAGTCACTTATGTTTGCGTGGAGTTACGGCTATCTTTCATGCTATAACGAAAAACGATATTGATATGTGTAAGCTGCTCTTAAAGAAAGGGGCCTCTCTTGAAGAAAAGGTCGAAGATGGCTTGTCCGTACTCCATTATGCTATTCTTGAAAGATTGGATAAAAAAATGATCAAGTTCTTAGTGGAGTGCGGAGCTGATTTAACTGAAATCGTAGATGGTCTTTTACCCATTGAGCGTCTAATTTGCTGCGCAATGGCAGATCATGCGGAAGAAATAACTAAAGGAAACACAGAAGACATCCAGGATAATGACGAGATCGTGACGATATTTAAACTTCTTTTAGAGCATGGTTCTCCTTTAACTAAACCAGAGGGTTCTGATCTGGAAGTGCGTTCTCCTTTTAGGGCGGCTTGTAGTTCGGGATATGTTACAGGAGTGAAGCTTCTAGTAAATTATGATACTGATTTTGACGAAGGTTTAAGCGAGTTGAGAAAAACGTTTGGTAAAATGATTAAACGTCTAACAGCACAGTTTGGAAGCAATTCTTATGAGGTTGAATTACAGATTTTTGATTTCGATAGCTCTGATAATAGACAGATTCTTTCGTACCCAAGAAGGTTTGATTTTCTTTATAAAGACTATGATTTCGCTGAATTTAGAGAGGAATGTGAGAGGTTCAGAAAAATTACCCGACTTATGACCCAAGCGATTGCCAGAATGGAAGGTGGAGGCATGGAAATAAAAGAAGAACATTTGTGGCTGGTAAACAGTGCCTTTGCTCGAAGATTCTATCAACGTTGCAAAGAGGAAATTAAAGAAATGAAGAACACGGTGATCAGCGGTCGAGCAACATGTTTTGATCTTTTGAGAGCAAATGAAGATCAATTAACAGCCTACGCCAGGAATGAAGACATCATCGAAGCCATTGAAAGTACAGATTTTGGAAAACTGTTTCCTCTATATTCAGAAGATTTGAGGCATCAGATCAAGAGGGGCATGAATATGAACAACTTATTGGAGATGAGTTTGAAAATTCTAAACAAAACTTTTGATACAAAGATACCTATTCTTATATCGTATAAAATTTTCAGCTATCTCAGCTCGATAGACTTGAGAAATCTATGTAGAATTTACAATCCCTACATGTTTCTGACTGCAGATGCTTAAAATTTTTAACTTCGCAAACTATTTTAAAAATCAGCGTAAAATGAAAAAAGTAATGGTTATTTTTAAAAATCTTTTTCTTTCATTATATTGGCATGATGAGATATTCTGATGTGACTAGAAATATTGGTTTTTATTTGCTATAATGTTATAATTTTACTAATTTGGAAAATAAAACTTGTGTGTAAGAATATATGATTGCGAAAATTAATAGTATATTGTTTACCAAGGCGGCCGAGCGTCCGTTTGCAAGAACGAGTCGCAGCGCAGAACCAGTGGTGCTAACGGACCGCGCCTTTTTCAACTGCGCAGGCGTCGCGCAATGGTGGAGTAAGGAAGAATACTAAGGTTCTCTTCGTCACTCCTTCTTTACGCGATGCCTCCGCAGTTGAAAAAGTCGCGGTCTGTTTGCACCACTGCGCAGAACAGTGCCGTGGAGCGAAGTAACGAATGCGCATTCGACTTCAACGCGCACTTTCTCTGCCTCGGCTGGTAAAGTACCCCACCACCAACAAAGACCTACTTTGCTGCTCAAAACCACGCCATTTTACAATCAATCGAAGATTGCCTGCGAATTCTCAGGCAATGATAGAAATTTTGTTCAAAATGCAGTATTTTCCGAAAGAACATAGGGGGCATAATTTCTGAAGTGTACCCACCTCGAAAATGAAAGTTGTCCGATCGGGCTGAAAATTGGCCCAATTGTAGTCCTATTAGATAGTACTCTTCACACCAAAAATTAATTAATTTTGATAATTATTTATCAAAGTGGAGGGGGTAC
>CAKNYM010043700.1:87319-111685 GCA_932195095.1 Andricus curvator | reverse complement strand
CTGAGTAAAATTGAGTGCATCTAGAAGAATTCAAAAGGATTTAAAAGAATTCAGGATAAATTAATAAGAATTCAGGGCGAATTCCAAATGAATTGCAAAAAATATTGAAAAATCTCTTAAAATCTTTGAAACCTTACGAAACCCCCCACTTCTTGTGAATAAATTCTTTGAAATCCATTAAAATATTAAAATCCCTTAAAATTATTAAAACCCTTGGAAATCCCTTGAAATTGTTCAAATCTCTTGAAAATGCCTTGGAATCTTTTAAAAGTCTTTGAAATCCCCTTAAACTATTGAAATAAATAAAAAAATTCTGGGAATCGTTAAAATTTCCTAAAATATTTCCAATCCTTTGAATCTTTTGAAATCCCTTGAAACTTTTTGAAGTTCTTGAAAATGCATGGGAATCTTTTAAAATACCCTAAAATATTTCAAATCCTTTGAAATCCTATTAAATTACTGAAATCAATTAACAATTTCTTTATAATCTTTTAAAATAACCTAAAATATTTCTAATCCCTTAAAATCATTTGAAATATCTTGGAATTATTTAAATCTCTAGAAAATGCCAAGGAATTTAAAAAACACCTTAAAATATTTCAAATCCTTTGGTTATTTTATCAATTAATCTGCAGAACCAATTATATAAAAACTTAAAAAAAAATAAAAAATAAAACAATTGAATTATGTAAAATTAAGTAAATTTATAAGAATTAAAATGAATTTAAAAATTCAAAAGAATTTCAAAGAATTCCGGATAAATTAATAAGAATTCAGGGCGAAATCCAAAAAATAATTTTAAATCTCTTTAAATCTTTAAAACCCTACGAAATAACTCACTTTTCTTGAATAAATTCTTTAAAATCCACTAAAATGTTATTAAATCTCTTAAAATTATTAAAATCAATTAAAAATTCTTTGGAATCTTCTAAGATTTCATAAAATAATTCAAATCCTTTGAAATCCTACAAAATACCTCACTTCTCGTGAAAAAATTTTTTATATACTAAAATATTATCAAATCCCTTCGAAATTCTATGATGATATTTCCTGAAATCCTGGAAAATGTATTAAAATACATTGAGAGTTTTAAAATCCCTTAAAATTATTGAAATCCTCGAATCATATCTTCCGAAATTCTAGAAAATTCTTTATCATAAAATATTTCAAAGGCTTCGAAATTCCTTCAAATTAATTAAATTAATTAATAATTCCTTGGATTCTTTTAAAATTCCCTAAAATATTTCAAATTCTTTGAAATCCCACTAAACTACTAAAAACAATTAAAAATTACTTGAAATCTTTTAAAATACCCTCAAATATTTTAAATCCTTTAAAATCTTTTGAAATCCCTTGAAATTCGTTAAAGCTCTTGAAAATGCCAATCAATAAAAAATTCCTCGGAATCTTTTAAAATTTCCTAAAATATTTCAAATTAAAAGATCTTGAAAATGCTTTAGAAGTTTTCAAAATACCCTAAAAATCTTAAAAATCCCTTCAAATAAAAAAAAGTGAATAAAAAATAATTTGAGAAAAAAGTGACTAATAGTGACTGTGCGTGGCAGCCCTGATTATTTTTTTACATTTACTTCTTACAGGAATTGCCCGATTTTTGCTAATTTTTTTAAAATGCTTTTCGAAGCTTTGATCTTATTATACATTTTTTTTTAAATTCCATTAAGGGGCTGCAAATAGGCTACCATAGGGACCAAATCTTGAAAATAGGGTACTTTAGGGACCCTAACTGAATATAGGGTACAATAGGGGATATAGGGACCGGTCTGTGAGGCCTGCTATAAATTCAGGCTATTGATAATATGGGCAGATGACAATTCCGCCCCAGCTACCTGCGAACGGTTCCCCTACTACACGGCATCCCCTCACTCAGTCGAACTGTTGCCGCCGAGCCTGGTCAGCGGGAGTCCTTTGTACCTAATGAGGACTAAAATGCGGAATCTAACATTTTTTTAAACCTAGCATTTAGTAATTTATAAATATATAAACTGATTAACAAACATCATAAATTTTTTTACTGCTTAACCAATTTGTTTATGAAAGTTAATGAAAAATACTATTTTAACACATAAAAAGCAGAATAGAAAGGATTTTAATGTAGTCAAACTCAAAATTGTCGTTTTTCAAATCTAACTTTAGAAATTTTGAACAGGGACCAAAGCAGAAACTTGCATTTGCGTAAGTACCGAAAAAAAATTTTTAACTGAATTCAGCAAATTTTGAAAATAATTATTCCTCCTTTCAAAAATAATTTGTTTGAAAAAAAAAATTTAGCCAAAATGTTGAATTTTCAATCCAAAACGACAAATTTTCTGCAAAACAGTTTAGTTTTCAACCCAGATATGAATTTTTTTTAAAGTTTAATTTTCAACACAAAAATATGAATTTTCTACCAAAATAATTGAATTTTTAACTAAGAAATGTAAATTATATCAAGCAAAAATGAAACAGTTCCATTTGCAGTTCAAACATTTATTTTTAGCTAAATAAAAACGAATTTTCAACAGAACAGTAAAACTTTCAACCAAAAAATGATTTCTTTACTAAAATAATGAGTCTTCAACCAAAAAAATGTATTCTTGAAAAAAAAAATCAACTAAACAGTTGAATTTTCAATCAAAAAGATTAATTTTCTACCCAAAAAGATTAATTTTAAATTAAATACATGAATTTTCACAAAAATATTCAAAATTAGGGAACTTTCAACCAAAGAAATGAATTTTCAACCAAACATGGGATAGTTGAATTTTCGGTGAAGAAATAACATTTTTCTATTAAAAAAACGTAATTTTCAATAAGAACTAAAAAGAATGTTTAGTCAATTATAAATTTGCAACAAAATCGAGTAAGTTTAAGATATATTTAGAAGTTTTGAAAAGATTCCAAATAATTTAAAACTTCAGAAGATTTCAAAATATTTGAAAAAAGCGTAGATTTTTGAAGATTCTGAACACAAAATTTAGAAGCTTTCTAAGCATTTTGAAAGGTTTAAAAAGAATAAAAAAATGTCATCAAAATTCCTAGAAAAACTAAAAATGATTTTTTTTTATTATTAAAATTTTTTTTACAAATTTTTTTTTTACAAATTCTTTTTTTTCGAATTTACAAATTTTTTTTTCGAATTGACAAAATTTTCAAAATAGAATCTGGAAAATTTTGAACTAATTTTTTAATTTTACCGGATTTTCAATCAATTGTAGGAAAAATTCGAGTTCCAAGATAATAAAATTATTATTAGATTTCTGGAAAATTTTTAAATGATTTTTTGAAAACAAATTTCTAAGAAAACATTTAAAAAGATTTTAGAACAAATTTTGATGTATAAATTAACGTTTCTAGCTTAAAATAGCTTAAAATTATATAATTATAATTTTTTTAAATTTTTTGATTGATCCTTCAATTCAACATTTTTGCTGAGATTTCTTTTCTTCATTGACTGAAAAATCTTTCTTGGTTAAAAATTCGACTCTTTTTTTGAAAATTCCTTTTTTTTGTTTAAAAATTCCTTTTTTTATTTGAAAATTAACAGTAAAACGTCTGGAGCTGGTAATATCAAACATATTATTTTTGAAAGGAAGATTAATTATTTTTAAAATTTGCCAACTTTAGTTTTTAAATTTTTTTCGTCAGTTAATAAATGCAAATTCAATTTTTTGTTTTGTTCCCCGTTCAAAATTTTAAAGTTAGATTTGAATAACGACATTTCTGAAATTTATATTCTGCTTTTTATGTGTTAAAATAGTATTTTTCATTAACTTTCATAAACAAATTGGTTAAGCAGTGAAAAAATTTCTGATGTTTCTTGATCAGTTTATATATTTATAAATTACTAAATGCTATATTTAAAAAATGTTATATTCCGCATTTTAGTCCTCATTAGGTACAAAGGACTCCCGCTGACCAGGCTCGGCGGCAACAGTTCGACTGAGTGAGGGGAAGCCGTGTAGTGGGGGAACCGTTCGCAGGTAGCTGGGGCGAAATTGACCATCGCCCGATAATATCGACACCATTTCCTCATCTACAGATAATAACAGTGGACCTAATACTACATTCTTAAAATACATAAAATTCGATAGCAAATTGTTAGTAAAAGATTATTAGTCATTTTGTCCCTTAAGAACTATTTTAGTCAAGCTTTAAAAAATTTCTCGCATTCGTATTATTATTCTAAAGAAAAAACTAAATTTTGAGAATATTAATCTGAATATAAATATAGGATATTGTCCAGTCAATCAGAGTGTCTAGCGTGTCCTCAAAAAAAAATTTTAATTCCTGGACTTTTCTAGGTTTTCCAGGGCAAGAAAAATACATTTTTACAGGTACCTTTTTTTACAGTCAAAACCCCGTTTTTTGGTGACTGTTCACTTTATCACGGTGAAAAATCAACGCTACAATCAACAATATTTTGAAGTTTCTCATTTTTTCAATTTTAACAACAATTTGATGACTTTTTTTAAATCCAATAATTTTTTGATTTCTATATAGTCAAAGCCAGTTCAATTCCGTATGTAAAAAGATTTTTTTATTAGAATTGGTTGAAATTTGAGTGAGTTATCGAATTTTAAGCTAATTCAATAAAATTTTAAATAAAATACTTAAATTTTTAACAAAATAGTTTAATTTTTAAACAAATTATTGAATTTTCATCATACAAAGATGAATTTTTTACCAAATGATCGAATTTTAAACAAAAATATTAAACTTCAACCAAAAAAAGTTGCATTTTCAACGAAATAATTAAATTTTTTTAAATACAATTTAATTCTTAACAAAAAAGGCGAATTTTAAATCCAAAATGACGAATCTTTTGTCTAAATAGACGAATGTTCAACAAACAGTTGAATTTTTAACCAAAAAGGATGAGTATTTAAGAAAATACTTGAATTTTCAACAAAATAGTTCAATTCTTAACAGAATATTGGAATTTTCTACTAGCAAAATAAATTGACAACCAAATAGTCGAGTTTTGAAACAAAAAATATTAAGCTTCAAGCAAAAACAGAGTTGAAATTTTAAAAACAATTAAATTTTCAACAAAATAGTTGCATTTTTAACAAAATAGTTGAATTTTCAAACTAATTTTGAATTTTTATGTAAAAAGATAAATTTTCAGTAAAAAAAATTGTGACAAAATACTGTAATTTTCAAACACACATTAATTTTTAACTAAAATGATGAATCTGCAACCAAGAAAATGACTTTTTAACAAAGTGGGTAAACTTTTAACCAAAAAAGACAAATTTTCAACCCAAAAGACGAATTTTCTACACAACAATTGAATTTTCAACCCACAAATATTAATTTTCTTTCAAAAAGATAAATTTTCAACGAAATAATTTCATTTACAACCAAAAGGATGAATTTTCAGTTAGAATGATGAATCTTTAACAACAACAAAAAAGAATTATTAACAAGGTAGTTCAACTTTTAACCCAGAAGTTAAATTTTCTGACCAAATAAAATTTTCATTAAATAAACATTTTTAAGTCAAAAAAGAAAAAAATTTCATCCACATTGTGGATCTTTTAAGCCAAAAGACGAATTTTTTGTAAAGCAATTGCATTTTCAACCCAAAAATATAAATTTTTATCAAAAAATGGAAAACTTACATTTTCAGGTCCAAAATAAATTTTTATTAAAAAAAAAAGAATTAAAAAAACAGTTAAATTTTCAACTTAAGAGATGAATCTTCAAATAAAAAATAAATTTTTATTGAAGTGGTTCAACTTTTACCCAAGTAGTTGAATTTTCAATTGAAAACAAAATTAAATTTCAGCCAAAAATAGAATAGTTGCGTTTTGAGTCAAAAAAGATCAAATTTCGACCAAAAGAGATGAATTTTCAAACCAAATAGACGAATTTTCAACAAGAGAAGTGAATTTTCTATCAAGGAAGATTTTTCAGTCAATAGAAAAAAAATTTCAATCAAATTGTTGAATTTTCAAGCCAAAAAAACGAATCCTTTACAAACTAGTTGAATTTTCAACTGGAAAAAGTGAATTTTCTACCAAAATAATAAAATTTGCAACCCAAAAAGAAAAGTTTTTATCAAAACCGTTAAAATTTTCAGCCAAAAACACGATTTTATTTTACAAAATAGTGGATTTTCAACCAATAATGGAATAGTTAATCTTTCAGTTAAAAAATTAATTTTCTACCGATAGAAAGCGATTTTTTAACAAAATATATCAATCTTCATCCAATAAAATGAATTTTCGAAAAGGTAATAAAACTTTCAACAAACGAGATGAATTTTCAACAAAAATTATAAATCTTTAACTGAAATAGTTAAATTTTCAATTCATAAAATTATTTTTAAAAAAATTTAACCAAAAAGATAATTTTTCAATTAAAATTATGAATCTTCAAAAAAAAATATATATATTTTTTTTAAAATAAAGTTGTCTAATCTTCACCCAAATAATTTAATTTTCTACCAAAAAAGATGAATTCTCAATGAATAATGTAATGATAGGTATTTGAGACAAAAAAGATGATTTTTTAATTTTCTTTAAGGGATTAAAAATTCTAAAAATTCCAGGACTTTGAGCAAAATTCAAGGACTTTTTCAGGTTTTCAATCATTTCCAGGACACTAGACACCCTGAGTCAATATACGTTTGGATTAGAAAAAACCGAGTCTTGCCTGCAAAAACTGTATTAGAATATTGTAAATTCTTTGATTTTGAAATCTTATTTAAAAAAGAAAATAATTTTTGAATTCAAACGCGGATTTCAGAATATCACCTGCTCAAAAAAACAGTAATTTCAATTTGAAAGGTCGACTTTAAAAGCGCCTAATCTTGAAAGACTTCCATGCAAAAAGAATTAAGAATTGAAAGCATTAACATTAAAGTTTTCAATTTGAAAAGCTATCAAGCCTTGAATTTTTCGTGCGAAAACATATTTTATTTATTAAAAACCCCGTTTCCCTTAACTGGATTTTAAATATTTTTCAGGTCATCCTGAATTTCTACTAGGAATCTGTATTATCATCGGAGATTGTAACGATCGATCAGAAGAGAAATCCTTTCACACACACTGTGAAAATGGAAATCTACAATATCGATCAAAGTTATATCCTTTAATACAGAAAATCTTTAACGTCATCTCAGACTAGATGGAGCTATAAATTAAAAATTTGTAAATTAAATTTATTCAGAAAAAATATCTTCTCCTTTCGCTCCGCTGGGATTCGAACGACAGGTCAACAGATTTCCGGTCAGGTGCTCTAACCACTGAGCTACTAGAGAGATCAGAGGAAGAATCCTTTTTCTGAAATACGCTTTATTTTGCAAGATGTTATATACAAGTCAATTTTTACTAGGAATCTGTATTATCATCGGAGATGGTAACGATCGATCAGAAGAGAAATCCTTTCACACACACTGTGAAAATGGAAATCTACAATATCGACCAGGTCAGTTGACCTGGCGTTCGAATCCCAGCGGAGCGAAAGGAGATCTTTTTTCTGAATACATTTAATTTAAAAAAATTTAATTTATAGCTCCATCTAGTCTGAGATGACGTTAAAGATTTTCTGTATCAGAGGATTTAACTTTGATCGATATTGTAGATTTCCATTTTCACAGTATGTGTGAAAGGATTTCTCTTCTGATCGATCGTTACCATCTCCGATGATAATACAGATTCCTAGTAAAAATTGACTTGTATATAACATCTTGCAAAATAAAACGTATTTCAGAAAAAGGATTCTTCCTCTGATCTCTCTAGTAACTCAGTGGTTAGAGCACCTGACCGGAAATCAGTTGACCCGGCGTTCGAATCCCAGCGGAGCGAAAGGAGAAGATCTTTTTTCTGAATAAATTTAATTTAAAAATCCTGAATTTCCCTCAGAAAATACTCAACTTGCAATTACTGTTTTTTCCGTACTTCTACAAGAAAATTAATAATTAATAATGCAAACTATCGTGAAATCTAATCGTAAAGTGAATTTGAGCATGCTTATTAATTAATCTCTTATAATTAAGTACCTCCTTCCACGAGTTATATTTCAAGTCTATGACTGAGTGTCTACCAGACGGATAGTTTAAAATTCACGGTCATTTCCGGGTTAATAATTGTTAATTAATTTTAATTCTATTGGAAAATTCTCTGTTCCATTTCAGAATTACAATTCTTTTAGAAAATTTTAAAATTCAAAATTACAGACATCTCTTCCAAAATCCCTGTTGCAAATTAGAATTACAGTTTTTATTTTTAAATGTAAATCTTTTCCTTTTTGATTTCAAAAAATATATTTACAATTTCAGATAAATACTAGTTCAGGGTATATTCTGACGAAATTTTAATATTCCCCGATGACGATGCCTTCCTGGTATGATAAAAAAAATTGAACTCATTGAAGTTATCATTTTAGAATAGGTCGCGAATTTGTAATCAGTATTAACAGGGATGTTTTATCACTTTTTGACAATTTGCGTAATAATTCAGTGTTACAATATTTCTACACCGGATTTCAAGATTTCAACGAATTAAAAGATTTCGAAATATGCATTAAAAAATTGCACACAGCATCACTTATATTATTAATATATATTTAATATGCAATAAAATTCTCTTCAACTGCAACATTTTTAATTTCAAACTTTTATAAATTGAACAGTTCAAAGTTTTCTGGTTATCCACAATATTATTTGCAATGCTTTAAATTGAAAAATGAATCAATATAAATTTCCAAAATTATATCATTTCAAACAATTTCAACTTAGAAACATTAAAAATTTAACAATTAAAATTTTTTTTAAACCGGACATTTTTATAATTAGAAGTTAAATTATTTTTATTTTAAGTCGTTTCCAATTAATAAATATTCAATTGCTATTCATAGATCAAAATTTGTTTTTAAATATTCTCTTAATATTAATTGTTGACAATAATAAATCATTTTATATTTTTCCAAGAATCTTAAGAAAAAATGTGTAATATCTTGAAACCTTACAAACTCCTTAAAAAAAGCCTTAAAAATTGTATTTCGAAATCTTCCGGAATCTACATGTTGTTTTATTTATTTTTCAATACTTTTCAAATTTTTAATTATTTAAAAAAAAATTTTCAGTACATTTAAATGTATTTTAAAATGATTCAAAGTTTTCCTAAACTTACTTTAAAAGTCCTGCAAAATTGAAAGAAAAAATTGTGTTTTAAAACAATTTTGGAAGTCCTTTTAAATGCTTGTAAATCTCTTAAAATATTCTCTCAAAATTAATTATTCAAAATAAAAAATCATTTAAAATTTTCCCAGAAACCTTTAAAAAAAAATAATCCTAAAACCTTTCAAAATTCGTAAAAGGATTGAAAATTTTATTTCATGACCTTCAAAAATCTAGATTTTTTTAAAAAATCTTTTGGGAAATCTTTTTAAATTTTAAATTATTTTTTTAATTTTTACAGAACTTTTAAATATCTTTTAAAATGATTCGAATTTTTTCTAAAATTATTCAAAAATCCTGCAAAATTGAAAAAATTGACCTAAAATCTTCTATATTTTTTTTAAACAATTTTGGAAATCTTTTGAAAATTTTTTAAATAATTTTCTTTTATTTCAAATAAACTTTAATATTTATTTTAAATCTCATTCTTTAGTCTATGAATCATTAAAATTCCTATTCATTTATCGCAAGCTTCACAGTCTTTCCCCTTTTTCTCATTTTTCCACTTAAATTTCAACTGAATTAATAGAACCCAATATGAAAATCCAACAATTTTTGGTTCTAAACTGAATTATTTTATTGAAAATCTAACAACTTTGTGAAAAAGTCATACTTCTTGATTGAAAATTCAACAGTTTTGTTGAAAATTCGTTTTTTCTTTCTTGTCTAATAATTTTTTGTATTGAAAATTCAACTATATTCTTGAACAATGTCTTTTAAAATGATTTGAATTTATCCTAAAATTATTTAGGAATCCTACAAAATAAAAAAAATTGACTTAAAATCTTCTACTCTTTCTAAAAAATTTTGGAAGTCCCTTTAAATTTTTGTAAATCTTTTGAAAGATTCTCTTAAAATTAATTTTTCAAAATAAAAAAATCATTAAGAATTTTCCCAGGAATCTTAAAAAAAATTTAATTTTAAAACCCTTCAAAATTCGTAAAAGAATTCAAAATTTTATTTCGAAACCTTCAAAACTCTACATTTTGTGTACAAATCTTTTTTGACCTCTTTTTAAATTTTAAATTATTTTTTTAATTTTTACAGAAGTTTTAAATATATTTTAAAATGATTTGATTTTTCCTACAATTATTTTAAAAATCCTGTGAAATTAAAAAAATGGACTCAAAATCTTTTTTTTAAAACAATTTTGGAAATAATTTCAAATTTTTTTTAAATATTCTCTTGAAGCTAATTTTTAAAAATGAAGAATCTTTTTTTAATTTTCGCAGGAATCTTAGAAATTTTATTTATTATCTTAAAACTTTTCAAAATCCTTCAAAGGATTCAAAATATTATTTCGAAACCTTCACAAATTTATATTTTCTTTAAAATTTGTTCTGGAAATCTTTTTAAATATTCTGCTAATATTAATTTTTGAAAATAAAAAATCATTTAAAATTTTAGGAATCTTAAGAAAAATTTTTATTACCGCCAAACCTTTCAAAATGCTTAAAAGGCTTGAAAATTTTATTTCAGAATCTTCAGGAATCTAGATTTTGTTTTATATATATTTTTTAAATCTATTTAAGTTTTTTATTATTTTCTAAATTTTTTCAGAACACTTAAATATATTTTTTAATGATTCGAATTTTTCCTAAAATTGCTTTTTTTCTTTATTGAATACATTTTGAAATTTTGAAGAGTCAAAAAATATCAAAACACTTTTAATATTTATTTTAGAGCAATCCTATCTAAAAAAAATAGGTGGTTATATTCTTTTAAATTTTCTGGAATTTTGTGAATGGCAATTTCCAAATGAAGAATTTTAATTCTAAACATTTATTTCTACAAGAGAACATTTAAATTGTAAGTGATTCGATAATAATAAAGGCAACAATTCTGTTCTTAACTTTTTGACCAAACATTTAAAAAATGAAAAAAACATAATATTCATAACGTCTTAATAAAATTTATTTCTGAATATTTATAAAAATTCTTGATAAAAGAGAACATTTTTATTATAAATATTTGTTCAGAAAAATAAAATTATGGACAAAAACTTAGGATATCTTAATTATTATTTAAGCTTTGATTTAAAGGCCCTTTTTTAATTTTTGCTCGATTTAAAAATCATTTAGGAAAAATTTAATTTATTTATAAAGATACATCGAAGTTTTAGAAGTTTTGAAAAGATTCTAAAATAATTTAAAATTTGGAAATATTTCCAAAAATGTTGAACAAAATGTAGATTTTTTAAGATTTTGAAATAAATTTTTTAAGCTTTGTAAGGATTCTGAAAGGTTTTAAGATAATAAAATTTTTTTGTTAAGATTCCAGGAAAAAGTGAAATTGATTATTTATTTTGAAAAATAATTTTAAGAAAACAATTTAAAATATTTTTTAACATTTCACAGGATTTCCTAAAAGTTTGAAAAAGAATGTAGAATATTGTAAAGCAAAAGGAAAAATTTTAAATGATTTTTTCTTTTACAAAATTTATTTTAAGAGAATATTTAGAAAGATTACGAAACCTTCCAAAATATTTTCAAAAAATAATCTGGGAGATTTTAAGGCAAGTTTTTTTTATTTTGCAGAACATTTTCAAAGTTTAGGAAAAAATCGAATCATTTAAAAAAACATTGAGAAGTTTTTAAAAATTTCAAAAATAATTTAAAATTTGAAAATATTTCAGAAAACTTAAAACGTAGGTTTTTGAAGATTTTGAAATTACATTATGAAGTTTTTTAATCATTTTGAAAGGTTTCAAGATTGAGAAATTCGTCAAAAACAAATCTGGAAGATTTTTTGACAATTTTAGGAATTTTTGAATCGATGAAAAATATTTAAAAACTTTGAATTATTTCCGAAAATGCATTATATATTTTTGTTTTTTCCAAGCGTTAAAAAGTCTTAAACATTTTTTTAAATTCTGTAAAATAAAAAAAAATGCTTTGAAATTTTCTGGATAATTTTTTGACATTTGAAATCTTCAAAAAACTTTTTAAATTTTCTCGAGAAACTGAGGAAAATTATATTTATATAACCTTAAAGCAAATAAACTTCAAAAATAAGTAGTTATTCGAAATTTTTATTCTGCCTTAAAAATTATTTACCCCTTCAAATGATAATTTGCCTACATTTTTCTTTCTTAACTGAAAAATCTTTTTTGGTTGAAAATTCGTCTTTTTTGGTCTGAATATTCATCTCCTTTGGTAGAAATTTAATTTTTTTGTATTAAAATTGCAACCGTTTGGTTTAAAATTAAAATCATTTTTAGTTGAGGTCTCAACTATTTTGTTGAAAATTCGTCTCTTTACATGCATTTAAAATTTTAACAATTCGTCATTTTAGTTGAAAATTAACTTTTTTGTTGAAAATTCATATTTTTTTGTTTAAAAATTCAACTATTTGGTTAAAGCTGAACTTTTTTGTTGAAATTTTGATTTGACATATCTGAAATTTTCAAAAATCTTTTTTATTTTTTTTTCAAGAGACTTTGGAGAATTATATTTATATAATCCTAAAAACAAATAAACCGCCCTTTTCCCGGCTTCCCCGTCAGGTAGACACCCTGGTATTTACAAAGAAAAAAATAACATATTCAGGCCTCGGACTCACTTTAGAGATCGAAAATAGTGTCAATAGTGTCATAAATTTTAAAAAATAGTGTCAAGGTCGTAAAATTTGTCCAGTATTAAAAATGAACTTTAATATTTATTAACAATTTAATTCTTTAGTCTATGAATCATCAAAATTCCTATTTATTTATCGCAAGCTTCATAGTCTTTCCCCTTTTTCTCATTTTTTCCACTTAAATTCAAATTTAATTAATAGAACCTAATAAGAACATCCAACTATTTTTAGTTCAAAATCGAATTATTTTATTTAAAAATTCAACAATTTTGATAAAAAGTCATACTTCTTGATTAAAAATTCAACTTTTTTGTTGAAAATTTGTCTTCTTGGCTTGAAAATTCAACAACTGGATTGAAATGTTTTTTTTTCTTGGCTAATACATTTTTGTTATTGAAAATTCTACTATTTCGTTGAATATTCATCTCTTTTGCTTGAAAATTCATGTGATTATTTAGAAATTTCCCATTTTTTTGGGTAAACATGCAATTGTCTCGTTGAAAATCAATTTGGTAGATTTAACAGTTTGGTTGAAAATTTATGAATTTTGTTGAAAATTGTTTTTTTTTTGTGTGTATAAATTAATTTCTTGGTTAAAAATCAAGTATTTTGTTGAAAATTCGTCTTTGTTGGTTAAATGCATCTGTCTCTTATTTTTCATTAAAATCTTTTTTTTTGTTGAAATATCAACTATTACATTTTTCGTTGAGAATTCATCTTTTTAGGTTTAAAATTTAACTCCTTGGTTGAAAATTGAACTACTTTCTTAAAAATTATTTTTTTTTGTTGGACATTCATCTCTTTGTTAGAAAATGTAACTATTTTATTGATTTTTCTTTTGTTTCGAAAATTCAACAATTTTTTTAAAAACTCATATTTCTTGGTTCAAAATTGGACTGTTTTATTGAAAAATCGTCTTTTTGGTTTGAAAATTCAACAATTTGATTGAATTTTTTTTCTTGACTGATACAATTTTTTTTAATTGAAAATGTTTTGTATAAAAAAAATCGTACTTTCGGCTCGAAAATTCAACAATTTAACTATTCGGTAGAAAATTAAACTATTTGGTTAAATTTTTTAGAAAATTCGTCTTTTTTGGTAAAAAATCAATTGTCTTGGTTAAAAATACAGTATTTTGTTGAAAATTCGTCTTTTTGGCTTGAAAATTCAACAATTTGATCAACAAAATTTGGCGACTAATAATTTTTTTTATTGAAAATTCAACTATTTTGTTGAACATTCATATTTTTTACTTAAAAATTCATTGCTTCTTGTAGAAATTTTACTTTTTTTGGTTAAAAATGCAACTATCTCGTTAAAAATTAATCTGTTTAAATTAATAATTCAACTGCTTTGTAAAAAACTCGTAGTTTTGGCTAAAAAATTCAACAATTTGGTAGAGAATGTAACTATGTGATAGAAAATTAATGTATTTTTTTCAAAATTCATAATTGTTGGTTAAATTCAACTGTTTTTTATTTTAAATTGAAATCTTGTTTTGTTGAAATATCAACTGTGACATTTTTCGTTGAAAATTCATCTTTTTAGGTTGAAAATTCAACTCCTTGGTTGAAAATTAAATTACTTTCTCAAAAGTTCATTTTTTTGTGGAAGACTCATAATTTTAGTTGAAAATTTGTTTTCTTTTTGTTGTTAAAAAATAATTTTTTTAATTGAACATTCAACTATTTTGTTGAAAATTCGACTAATTAGTTTTAAATAAACTTTATTGTTGTTACTTCATATTAGCAGGTTGAAAATTCAACTGTTTTATAGAAAATTCTTCTTTTTGGATTGAAAATTCAACAGTTTTGTAAAAAACTCAACTATTTAGTACAAAATTAAAGTATTTAGTAGAATTTTTTTTTATTACTGAAAATTAATTATCCTCAATGAAAATTTATCCACTCAATTTTTGGTTAAAAATTTATCTTTTTTGGTTTAAAAATTCAACTATTTAGTTTAAAATTGTAAGAAAATAAAAAAAAAAAATAAGCTAAAAATTAATAAAATAAAATTTGGACTAACATCATATCCATTGCTCAAACTATGTACACAAAATTTTTTGTAATTTGTTAAAAAATCGTATTTTTGGTAAAAAATTAATCTTCTTGGTTGAAAATTCAACTATTTGGTTAAAATTTTTTTTATTTTGTTGAAAAATCTTCTTTTCTAGTAGAAATGTTATCCTCTTGGTTGAAAATTCATCTTTTTGGTTGTAAATTTGTCTTTTCCATTAAAAAATTCATCTTTTTTAGTAGAAATTTCATCTTTCTCGGATAAAAATGCAACTATTTGGTGAAAGATTCTACAATTTTGTTAAATGGCCATCATATTTGGTTAAAAATTCATCTTTTTTGTTGAGAATTCAACTATTTTTTTGAAAATTTGTCTTTTTCATTAAAAAATTCATCCGCTTTAGTAGAAATTGCATCTTTCTTGGATAAAAATGCAACTATTTGGTTGAAGATTCTACAATTTTGTTAAACAGTCATCAGTTTTGGTTAAAAATTCGACTGGTTTGTTGAAAATTTGTTTTTTTGGGTTGAAAATTCAAATTTTTTTTTGTTAAAAATTTGTCTTTTGGATTTAAAAATGCATCTGTTATAGTAGAAATTTAATCTTTCTTGGATAAAAATGCAACAGTTTGGTCGAAAATTAATCTTCTTTGTTTGAGGATTCAACTATTTTGTTTGAAAATTTTGTTTTTACCGTTTTTTTAAGAAATAATTTTTTTTTTAAGATTCATATTTTTAGTTGAAAATTCATCTCTTTGGTTGAAAGTTTAACTATTTTGTTGAAAACTAATTTTTTGCTGAAAATTCCATTTTTGTATAGAAAATTCGTCTTTTGGCTTGAAGGTTCAAAAAATTAGGTGAACTTTTTTTTCTTTCATAACTGAAAAATATTTATTCAGTGAAAATTCGTCTTTTTGGTTTTAAAATTCAGTTTAAAAAAAAAATGAAATTTCATATTTGTTGGTTGAAATATCAACTATTACAGTCTTTTGTCGAGAATTAATCTTTTTAGGTTGAAAATTCAATTATTTTGTTACAACTTTAATTATTTTGTTGAAAATTCAAGAAATCTTGAATTTTTCACGAGTAACTTGAATCTGAATCATTTTTTTTTGCTTTCAAAACAGTTATATTATTGAAATGCGCAGAGTAATTTAAATCTTTTAGTCAATTATGAAAATCTTTTATTTATCTAGATACAATTTATCTTTTGTTTATAATTACAGAATAAATAAAGAGATTTCAAGGCACTTTTTGTAGACTGTACCAATTATTTTATATATTTCAATGCACAGACTTTAATATTGTGATTAATTTTTGGTTAAAAACTTATCTTTTTTTGGTTTAAAAATTCAACTATTTAGTTTAAAAATGTTAGAAATGGAAAAAAATATAAACTAAAAATTAATCGAATTAGATTTTGACTAACATCAGATCCAGTGTTCAAAATTTGTGTAGTTTGTTAAAAAATCGTCTTTGTGGTAGAAATTTAATTTTCTCCGTCGAAAATTCAACTATTTGGTTAAAAATGTATGTATTTTGTTGAAAATTCTTCTTTTCTGGTAGAAAATTAATCTTCTTGGTTTCAAATTCAACTATTTCGGGGAAAAAGTAGGCATTTTGTTGATAATTATTATTTTTGGGTAGAAAAAATAATCTTATTTGAAAATTCATCTTTTTGGTTAAAAATCTAACAATTTGGTAGAAAATTTAACTATTTAGTTGAAGACTTATGAATTTTGTTGAAAATACGTCTTTTTTGGTAGAAACACAATTGTTTTGGTTGAAAATCAAGTATTTTGTTGAAATTTTTTTTTCTATGGCTTGCAAATTCAGCATTTTGATTGCAATTTTTTTTTTTTTGACTAATGATTTTTTTAAATTGAAAATTCAACTACTTTGTTGAACATTCATATTTTTGAAAATGTAACTACTTGGTTGCAAATTTATGTATTTTATTGGAAATTCCTCTTTATTGGTTAAATTCAACAGTTTTTTATTTTTTATTAGAATCTTGTTTTGTTGATCTTTTTATGTTGAAAATTCAACTCCTTGGTTGAAAGTTAAAGTACTTTCTCAAGAGTTCATTTGATTGGTTGAAGATTTATAATTTTAGTTGAAAATTCGTTTTTTTGTTTTGTTAAAAAGTAATTTTTTTACCTAAACATTTAATTATTTAGTTGAAAATTCAAATGACTGAATTTAAATAACGAAGTTTCTTGTCCCAAAATTCGGGATGAGTAGTCAAATATTTTTCATGAACTTGGTTAGTCGTCCCGAATACGACTAATCCATCCCCTTTTCAACTTTTCCAATTTTTCAGAACGACTAGACGCAGCCTTTAAATAAACTTTATTCTTGTTCATTCATATTCTCGGGTTGAAAATTCAACTGTTTTAAAAGAAATTCGTCTTTTTGGCTTAAAAATTCAACTATTTGGTACAAAATTAAAGTGTTTAGTAGAAAATTCGTTTTTTTCAATTGAAAATTAATTCTCCTCAATGAAAATTTATCTACACCATTTTTGGTTTAAAAATTCAATTATTCAGCTAAAAAATGTTAGAAACGAAAAAAATATAGACTACAAATTAAAATAAAATTTGGACTAACATCACATCCAGTGTTCAAACTATTTAGTTGAAAAATTTATGTAATTTGTTAAAAAATCGTCTTTTTGGTAGAAAATTAATCCCCTTGGTTAAAAATTCATCTTTTTCGTTGAAAAGGTAACTATTCGGTTGAACATTTAACTGTTTTGTTGAAAATTCGTCTTTTTGGCTTTAAAATTCAACAATTTGATTCAAATTTTTTTTTTCTTGACTAACAAATTTTATTTATTGAAAATTTAACTGTTTTGTATTTTTTTTAAACTTACCTTCAGCTCGAAAATTCAACAATTTGGTAGAAAATTTAACTATTTGGTTGAAAATTCGTCTTTTCTGGTAGAAAATCAATTGTTTTGCTTAAAAATACAGTATTTTGTTGAAAATTCGTCTTTTTGGATTGAAAATTACATAATTTGATTAAAAAAATTTTGTTGAATAATAATTTTTTTTTATTGAAAATTTAACTATTTTTTTAACATTCATATTTTTCACTTAAAAATTCGTTGCTTTCCGTACAAATTTTACCTTTTTTGGTTAAAAATGCAACTATCTCGTTAAAAATTAATCTGTTTAGATTAATAATTCAACTGTTTTGTAAAAAACTCGTAGTTTTGGCTCGAAAATTCAACAATTTGGTAGAGAATGTAACTATTTGGTAAAAAATTCATGTATTTTGTTGAAAATTGATCTTTGTTGGTTAATTCAACTGTTTTTTATTTTAAATTGAAATCTTGTTTTGTTGAAATATCAACTGTGACATTTTTAGTTGAAAATTCATCTTTTTAGGTTGAAACTCCTTGGTTGAAAGCTGAAATACTTTCTCAAAAGTTCTCTTTTTTTGGTTGAAGACTCATAATTTTAGTTGAAAATTCGTTTTTTTTTCCTGTTAAAATGTTAAAATGCTGTTTAAATAAACTGTATTGTTGTTACTTCATATTATCAGGTTGAAAATTCAACTGTTTTATAGTTAAAAACTTATCTTTTTTGGTTCAAAAATTCGACTATTTAGTTTAAAAATGTTAGAAATAACAAAAAATAAACTAAAAATTAATCGAATTAAATTTTGACTAACATCACATCCAGCGTTGAAACTAGTTCAAAATATTTGTATTTTGTTAAAAAATCGTCTTTGTGATAGAAATTTAATTTTTTTGGTTGAAAATTCAGCTATTTGGGGGAAATGTATGTATTTTGTTAATAATTCTTGTTTTTGGGTAGAAAATGCTTTTGGCTTAAAAATTCAACATTTTTGATGAAATTATTTCTCTTTATTGACTGAAAAATCTTTCTTGGTTAAAAATTCCTCGGAATTTTTAACCAAGAAAAAAAATTGTCAAATATTATCAACAGTGTGGTGAGTCCGAGGCCTGATATATTACAAGAGGTTTTTCTCTAAAGTGTAAGCTACTACTATCGATGATTACCTCGCTATTAACTCGAATCAACTTGACAGGACAATATCATATATAATTATAATGAAATATGATATTCTATAATATATTATAGTGTCGTTGGGTTACATCGATAAATAAATCAGTGATTAATATAGGGTACATCGATCATTCGGGTTAATCGTGCCTGATGGTGAGCCTGACTCCCCGCCACCCTGTCCGAGCAGGCAACACTGACAAACGGAAATATAATATGCAAAAATCAAACCAGTAGAAGACAGTTAGCTCAACACAAAATCGAGGGGACGACGTGTAAACCAGTCGCGAAGTGCCATGCGACCCTGGCATTAAAGTGCAAATATCGACTCGTGTTTCCGGTAAAAGCAAGACCGTGCCACCCCCTTCTTTTCCACAAGATTGGTGCGCACATTAATCAAAATCTTAATGGTTCAAACCAACATCGGGGGAGGCAGGCCTCGGACTCACTCTAAAAAATCGAAAATAGTGTAAATAGTGTTACAAATTTATAAAAATAGTGTCAAGTTAGTGCCATACCAATTTTCAAGTATTACATTTATTTCAATTCTAAAGTTTATAGTCCGAAATTAAAAAGATATATCGAAAATTAACTTTATTTTTAAAGCAAAATTTAAATTTTAAAAGTATTAGGAATGAACTTGAATGTTTATTTAAATAGTTATTCTTTACACTATAAATGATCAAAATCGATTTTCCACTCAAATGCGAACTGAATTAATAGAATCCAATAGAAAAATCCAATTATTTTTGGTTGAAAGTTCATTCGTTTCGGTTGAAAAGTCTACCATCCTAATTTTGGTTAGGATTTCATCTTTTTGGTTAAAAATTTTATTATTTGGTTCAAAATTGAATTATTATGTTGAAAATTCATCTTTTTGGTTTGAAAGTTCAACAATTATATTGCAATTTTTTTATTTCTTGACTTAAAAATTATACGACTTTTTTTGTGTGTAAAAAAGTAATTTAAAAAAATTGATATTTGACTTTTTTTGTCGAGAATTCAACTGTTTTATAGCAAATTCGTGGTTTTGGCTTAAACAATGAACACTTTGATATAAAATTCAACTATACGATTCAAAATTAATTAATTAATTAATATAATTATTTATATATTTATTGGTAAACAGTTTTTTTTAACATTCATCTTTTTAGCTTGGAAATTTATCTCATTCTGTAGAAATTTCACCTTTTTTGAAAATTAAATATTTTGTTGAACATTCAACTGTTTTGTAGAAAACATCACATCCATTGTTTAAAATATTTAGTTGAAAATGTACGTAACTTGTTAAAAATGAGTCTTTTTTTCGTATAAAATTAATCTTCTTTCTTAAAAATTCAACTATTTGATTAAAAATTTATGTATTTTATTGAAAATTCTTCACTTCTGGTAGAAAATTAATCTTCTTGTTTGAATTTTCAATATTTGATTAAAAATTTACATATTTTGTTGAAAATTCAAATTTTCTGGTAGAAAATTAATCTTCCTGTTTGAATTTTCAATATTTGATTAAAAATTTATATATTTTGTTGAAAATTCAAATTTTCTGGTAGAAAATTAATCTTCCTGTTTGAATTTTCAATATTTGATTAAAAATTTATATATTTTGTTGCAAATTCATATTTTCTCGTAGAAAATTAATCTTCTTGGTTGAATCTTCGACTATTTGGTTGAAAAATTATGTATTTTGTTAAAAAATGGTCTTTTCTCGTAGAATATCAATTTTGTATTACAAATGCAACTGTCTGGTTAAAAATTGTTCTGTTTCGGTTGAAAATTAAATTTTTTGTTGAAAATTCAACTGTTTCATAGACCATTCAACTTTTTTGTACAAAATCTGTATTTTTTTTTCTTCAAAAATTCAACAATTTTGTAGAAAATTCATATTTTTGGCTTGAAAATGCAACAATTTGGTAGAAAATTAAACTACCTGGTTGAAAATTTATTTATTTTCTGGAAAATTCGTCTCTTCTGGTAGAATATAAATTTTTTTGATTAAAAATGCAACTGCCTGGTTAAAAATTAATCAGTTTCTTGAAAATCAAATTTTTTATTGAAAACTTAACTGTTTTGTAGAAAATTCAACAATTTAGTAGAATATTTAACTATTTGGTTGAAAATTTATGTATTTTGTCGGAAATTCGTATTTTCCGGTAGAATATCAATTTCTTTTTGTCAAAAATGCAACTGTTTGATTAAAAATTAATCCGTTTTAGTTGATTCCAATGTTTTAATAATTTTATTACAAATTTTATAAATTATTATTAATTATTCTTATTATTTTATTTTATAATTAATAATTTATAAAATAATTTTTTAACTCGTTTTTGTTAGTTAAACCGAACTGTTGTTTATTTTATATTAAAATCGCTTCTTGTTGAAATATTAACTTTTACATTTTTTTGTTGAAAATTTAACTCCATTCAAATTTTCAGTCGAAGGAATTGATTTTCAACCAAACTGATGAATTTTCAACTAAAATGATAAATCTTCAACTGGAATAGTTGAATTTTATACAAAAAAGATGAATTTTCTACAAAAAAAGGCGAATTTTTTCACAAAGTAAATAAATATTCAAACAACTAGTTTAATTTATAAATAAAAGATATCAATTTTCAACCAAATAGTTGAATTTTCATACAAAAATGATACATTTTCAACTAAAAATAGAATAGTTAGATTTTCTGTTAAAAATCTAATTCTTAACAAACCAAAAAAAACGTATTTTCAGCAAAATAGCTCAATTTTCCACTGGAATAGTTAAATTAAATATATATTAAACAATAAAAGTTCATTTTTTTTGGTGGAAAGTGAACTTTTTTGTTGAAAATTCATATTTCTGGTTGAAAATGCATAAATAAATGCATAAATGATCAAAATTCCTATTTATTTATCGCAGGCTTCCCAGTTTTTTCTCTTTTTCTAACTTTTCCACTTAAATTCAAATTGAATTAAAGAAACCCCATAAGAAAATCCAACTATTTTTGGTAGACAATTCATTCTGCTCGGTTGAAGATTATTAAATAATTACTAAATTTTTGGTTAAGAATTTATCTTTTTTGGATACAAATTTTATTATTGCTTTAAAATTGAATTTTTTTGTTGAAAATTTAAAAATTTTGATCAAAGTCATACTTTATAGTTGAAAATTCAACTGTTTTATAGAAAATTCTCCTTTTTTGCTTGAAAATTCAACAATTTAGTTGGCTTTTTTTTTCTTCCTAGCCTACCCAATTTTTTTTTGTCGAAAGCATAAATATTTTCTTGACCAATCAGCTTTTTGATTTGAAAGTTCATCTCTTCATGTAGAAATTTCACCGTTTTGTTTACAAATACAACAGCCTGGATAAAAATTAATCCCTTTCAAATTAAAATTAATTTTGTTGTTGTAAAATCACATTTTCCGATTGAAAATTCAACTGTTTTGTAGAAAATTCGTAGTTTCGGCTCAAAAAGTCAACAACTGGGCAGAAAATTTACCTATTTGGTTGAAAAATGATGTATCTTGTCGTTTTTTTGGGTAAAAACTCAATTTTTTAAAATTAAAACTCAAGTATTTTGTTGAAAATTCATCTTCGTTGGTTAAATCCAATTGTATTTTATTTTCAATTAAAATATTTTTTTGTTGAAATATCAAGTATTACATTTTTCGTCGAATATTCATCTTTTTAGGTTGAAAATTCAACTCCTTGGTTAAAAGTTAAACTAATATAATTAGCTTTAGTTGAAAATTCGTTATTTTTTTGTAAAAAGGTAATTTAAAAAAATGAAAATTTGACTTTTTTGTCGAAAATTCAATTGTTTTATAGAAAATTCGTCGTTTTGGCTTAAAAAATGAAAAATTTGATATAAAATTCAACTATAGTTCGAAATTAAACTGTTTTGTAGAAAATTAGTTTTTTTATTGAAATTTAATTCTTCTCAATGAAAATGAAACTACTCCATTTTTGGTTAAAAATTGATCTTTTTTTATTTAAAAATTCAACTACTTAGCTTAACAAATTTTTTAATGAAAAAAAAATTTTAACTAGGAAAATAATTGAATAAAATTACATTTCATCCATTCATCAAAGTATTTAGTTGAAAATTTATGTAATTTGTTAAAAAATCGGCTTTTTTGGTGGAAAATTAATCTTTTTGGTCGAAAATTCAACTATTTGGTTAAAAATGTATGTATTTCGTAGAAAATTCATTTTCTTTCGTAGAAAATCAATTTTTCTGTTGTTAAAAATTAAGTATTTTGTTGAAAATTCGTCTCTTTTAGTTAAATTCAACTGTTTTTCATTTTTCATTAAAACCTTTTTTTTTGAAATATCAACAATTATACTTTTTGTTGAAAATTCATCTTTATTGTTGAAAATTCGCTTTTTTTATTAAAAATTAATTTCTTAAACTGAAAATTTAGCTATTTTGTTGAAAAGTCAACTGATTGGTTGTAATTTACAAGCAATGAAAATGTTAATACTCTACTTTTGGTTAAAAGATAATCTTTTTTAATTTATCAATTCAACTATTAAGTTTAAAGAATTTAGAAACGGAAAAATATAAACTAAAAATTAATGAAATAAAATGTGAAATAACAACACATCCATAGTTCAAAGTACTTAGTTGAAAATGTTTGTAAATTGTTAAAAATTCGTCTTTTTTGCTAGAAAATTAATCTTCTGGGTTGAAAATTCAACTATTTGGCTAAAAGTTTATGTATTTTGTTGAAAATTCGCCTTTTTTATAGAAAATTAATCTTCTTGGTTGAAAATTCAACTATTTGGTTAAAATTTGATGTATTTTGTTGAATATTGATTTTGTTGTTGAAAATTGGTCTTTTTTATTTGAAAATAGTGTAATTGTTTAAAAAAGTGTAAAATAGTGTTAATAGTGTGCGAGTCCGAGGCCTGGGGGAGGGTATACGCAATGGTACTCATGCACTATTATCTCTACTAATTACTCAGGTGACTCGTACGATCGCCACTCGAGGGACTAAAACTTTTCCAAAATTCTCACCTTTGGAACGTCTGCCTCTTAACGTAGTTGTCTCGAACAAACTCGACAATTTGCTTCTGGGTCTTGCCACTGTACCTGTTTCAGGAAATTCCAGATTTGGAAATTAAATCATCTTTTTGACAATATAAATCGAATTTTGGAATGGCAACTTTACCTAAAAGATGAGCCACGACTGAGAACTCGCGTCTTTTGACGCATCACATGTTTCACAATGGAGCAGCGGAAGAAACCATGATTTTCGACACATTTCTTCCAGAAGTTTTTACACTCGTTGCGACCCTCGAAGAAGAACTCGACCGTGTCCTTGTAATAGCCCTGGAAAATTATTCAGATTTCAAGATTTTACAAAGATTTCACAAATATTTCAAAGATTTAACAAAGATTTTCGAAATTTCACAAATATTTCAAACATTATAAAAAGTTTCAAAAGATTTCACAAATATTTTATATGATTTCAAATATTCCAAAAGATTTAAAAGATTTTACAAAAACTTGAAAGATTTCAGAAAGATTACAAAGTTTTCAAAAATATTTAAATATTCACAAGTAT